>JARQOD010006783.1:0-41481 GCA_033576555.1 Oophaga sylvatica | reverse complement strand
AAAATGGGGTCACTTGTGGGGGTTTCCACTGTTTAGGCGCATCAGGGCTCTCCAAATGCGACATGACGCCCCCAGACCATTCCATCAAAGTCTGCAATCCAAAACGTCACTACTTCCCTTCCGAGCCCCGACGTGCGCCCATACAGTAGTTTACTCCCACATATTGGGTATCAGCATACTCATGACAAATTGGACAACAACTTTTGGGGTCCAATTTCTCCTGTTACCCTTGTGAAAATAAAATATTGGGGCGAAAAACTCATTTTTGTAAAAAAAAAAAGGATTTTTTATTTTTACGGCTGTACGTTATAAACTTCTGTGAAGCACTTCGGTGTTCAAAGTGCTCACCACACATCTAGATAAGTTCCTTGTGGGTCTATTTTCCAAAATGGGGTCACTTGTGGGGGTTTCCACTGTTTAGATTCATCAGGGGCTCTCCAAATGCGACATGACTCCCCCAGACCATTCCATCAAAGTCTGCAATCCAAAACGTCACTACTTCCCTTCCGAGCCCCGACGTGCGCCCATACAGTAGTTTACTCCCACATATTGGGTATCAGTGTACTCAGGACAAATTGGATAACAACTTTTGGGGTCCAATTTCTCCTGTTACCCTTGTGAAAATAAAATATTGGGGGCGAAAAAATCATTTTTGTAAAAAAAAAAAGGATTTTTTATTTTTACGGCTGTACGTTATAAACTTCTGTGAAGCACTTCGGTGTTCAAAGTGCTCACCACACATCTAGATAAGTTCCTTGTGGGGTCTATTTTCCAAAAGGGGGTCACTTGTGGGGGTTTCCACTGTTTAGATTCATCAGGGCTCTCCAAATGCGACATGACTACCCCAGACCATTCCATCAAAGTCTGCAATCCAAAACGTCACTACTTCCCTTCCGAGCCCCGACGTGCGCCCATACAGTAGTTTACTCCCACATATTGGGTATCAGTGTACTCAGGACAAATTGGATAACAACTTTTGGGGTCCAATTTCTCCTGTTACCCTTGTGAAAATAAAATATTGAGGGAGAAAAAATCATTTTTGTAAAAAAAAAAAAGGATTTTTATTTTACGGCTGTACGTTATAAACTTCTGTGAAGCACTTCGGGTTCAAAGTGCTCACCACACATCTAGATAAGTTCCTTGAAGGGTCTAGTTTCCAAAATGGTGTCATTTGTGGGGGGTTTCCACTGTTTAGGCATATCAGGAGCTCTCCAAACACGACATGGCATCCAGCCAATTCTGCGTTGAAAAAGTCAAACGGCGCTCCTTCCCTTCCAAACTCTGCCATGCACCCAAACAGTGGTTTAATCCCACATATGGGGTATCAGCGCACTCAGGACAAATTGCACAATAACTTTTGGAGTCTTGTTACCCTTGGGAAAATAAAAATTGGGGTGAAAAAATCAATTTTGTGGAAAAAATATGATTTTTTAATTTTACGGCTCTACGTTATAAACTTGTGTGAAGCACTGGGGGTTCAAATTGCTCACCAAAGATCTAGATAAGTTCCTTAGGGGTCTAGTTTCCCAAATGGGGGCACTTGTGGGGGTTTCCACTGTTTAGGCACAGCAGGGGCTCTCCAAATGCAACATGGCGTCCAATTTCAATTCCAGCCAATTTTGGTTGGAAAAAGTCAAATGGTGCTCCTTCCATTCCGAGCTCTGCCATGCGCCCAAACAGTGGTTCCCCCCCACATATGGGGTATCAGCGTACTCAGGACAAATTGGACAGCACAATTTTGTGGTCCAATTTCTCCTGTTACCCTTGGGAAAATAAAAAATGAGTGACTAAGAGATAATTTTTGTGGGAAAAAAATAGGATTTTTTATTTTCATGCTCGGGCATTATAAACTTGTGTGAAGCACTTGGGGGTTCAAAGTGCTCACCAAAGATCTAGATAAGTTCCTTAGGGGGTCTAGCTTCCAAAATGGGGTCACTTGTGGGGGTTTCCACTGTTTAGGCTCATCTGGGGCACTACAAATGGAACATGACCCCCATCAATGTTTGCATTCCAAAACGTTACTGCTTCCTTTCCAAGCCCTGCCGTGCGCCCAAACAGTTTCCCCTCCCCACATATGGGGTATCAGCGTACTCAGGACAAATTGGAAAACAACTTTTTGGGTCCAATTTCCTTGGGAAAAATCAAAAATTTGGGACTAAAAAATCATTTTTGTGGAAAATTGTTTTTTTTTTTTTCACACCCAGGCATTATAAACTTTTGTGAAACACTTTGGGGTTCAAAGTGCTCACAACAGATCTAGATAAGTTCCTTAGGGGGTCTAGTTTCCAAAATGGTGTCACTTGTGGGGGGTTTCCACTGTTTAGGCATATCATGGGTTCTCCAAACACGACATGGCGTCCAATCTCAATTCCAGCCAATTTTAGTTTGAAAAAGTCAAACGGCGCTCCTTCCCTTACGAGCTCTGCCGTGTGCCCAAACAGTGGTTTTCCCCCACATATGGGCTATTGGCGTACTCAAGAGAAATTACACAACAACCTTATCTGCCCATTTTCTCCTTTTACCCTTGTGAAAATAAAAAAACGTTTGTAAAAGATCATTTTTGTGGCTAAAAAGTTAAATATTAGTTTTTTTCCTTCCACATTGCTTCAGCTCCTGTGAAGTACCTGAAGGGTTATTAAACTTCTTGAATGTGGTTTTGAGTACCTTGAGGGGTGCAGTTTTTAGAATGGTGTCACTTTTGGGTATTTTCTGCCATATAGACCCCTCAAAGTGACTTCAAATGTGAGGTGGTCCCTAAAAAAATGGCTTTGTAAATTTTGTTGTAAAAATGAGAAATCACTGGTCAACTTTTAACCGTTATAATTTCCTAACAAAAAAAAATTTTGGTTCCAAAATTGTGCTGATGTAAAGTAGACATGTGGAAAATGTTATTTATTAACTATTTTGTGTGACATATCTCTCTGTTTTAAGGAAAAAAAATTCAAAGTTTGAAAATTGCAAAATTTTCAAAATTTTCGCCATATTTGCGTTTTTTTCAAAAATAAACGCAAGGTATATCGAAGAAATTTTACTTCTAACGTGAAGTACAATATGTCACGAGAAAACAATCTCAAAATCGCGAAGATCCGTTGAAGCGTTCCAGAGTTATAACCTCATAAAGAGACAGTGGTCAGAATTGTAAAAATTGGCCCGGTCATTAACGTGCAAACCACCCTTGGGGGTGAAGGGGTTAAAGAGTTAACGTATTGATTTTTATTTCAGAAATCAATAGTTCACATCAAATGATGCAACTTTATATAATGTCTTATCAGTAAAATCTGCTTCTGTCTCCTCCTGGACGGACTCTTTACTCTCAAATCATGGGTAGAAGCCCATACATTATTCTGCACGGGCCCATATATTAATCTGCACGGGACACTTTTCTGTCTGTGTCCACTCCTGGCATCAACTCTCATCAATAAACCTAATAACTACTTTCACAGATTTCAGCTAGTGGGCAGAGACTCGCTGTTAAGTCTCCTATACACAGTACAGATACAGAAAGATTCCTGATCTTTTTCTCTGTGTAGCACATATATATAAGTAGCAGCAGCATGGAGGACATTATACAGCAGTACTCAGCAGTCTAGCTGTGAATCCAGCTCTTGGATCAGTGAAGCTTCTTTCTGACTGCAGCACTGTTTCTGTATCTCTCTCTTCCTGTGTTCTAACTCTGCCCTTCACTTCTCCCTCTATACAGACTATAATAGGCAGTGTAATTGTGGAGCCCAGTTGTGACTGGATCCATATCTTCCAGAAGGATGCACTAAAGGAAGATCCCACTAGAGGTCACTATACACACACACATCTCAGCTTACCTAAAAAGACCATTAGAGGGAGCTGTGTTAAGGTACTGCCACACTAAACAATCCCGCTAGCGATCACGATAACGACGCATACTAATGCGATCGCTAGCGGGATTGTTTCTATATCGCTAAGTGCGGCCACATTTAGCGATATAGTTAACGACGCTATCGCCGTTAGCGATCTTCTTAACGACTTTAGCGGTACAAAAGTACCGCTAAATCGCTAAGAAAAGGTGCCACACTAGCGATATATACTTACCCAGCGGGAGCGCCGACGATAAAATAGGGTCCGGAGCGATTCCAGCGACGAGCGAGATCACAGCAGGAAGCTCGTCGCTGGAAGCTGCCGCACTGAACAACATCTCTAACGGGATCGCTAAATAGTGACGTTTTTTAGCGATCCCGTTAGCGATATTGTTCAGTGTGGCATACCCTTTAGGCATATAAAAACCAGTTTAGTTTCAGTTTGCCTCAGAAGAAGAAGAAGATCGCAGATGAGATACAGACAGCCTCAGACAGAGACAGATCTCAGATCTCCTCAGGACACCAGAGGAGAGGAGTTTAGCTCAGAGAGCTATTGCAGAGCTGTTCAGTCAGTTCAACTTGAGCTTAAGTGGAGGCTAGTACGAGTGAAAAGGGAAATCACTCTAGCCTAGTCAGAGCTGAATCTGAAGCGTAGCTCATGAGGAAGCGTGCCGACGCTTAGAGAGCGGCGAAGAGGCCGATTACCAACTGCCGGCGTGTGTGATCTTAGTAGGACCCAGGTAGGCCGAAGGCAAGTGGAAGTGGAGGGATCAGGAGCATTAATAGCTCCCCTCAGCAAGAAATACCGGACACCGGTCCCGAGCCTATAAGGATCTCCACGACCTATTAGGAGAACACCGGAGTTCCTGGAGGACTACAAGTCCCAGGAGTACCACAGAGTTGACACGTAGCAGGATCAGGAGAACGGAGTCGGCCTGATCAGCCATAAAAGACCCTGTTCTGCCAGAGAGAAGGTCCACCACCAAGTCAGCCAGGTACAGAACGGAGACCAAGTTAGACCTAGCTACAAGCAGGTCAGGACTTTATGATATAACGACAGAGGACAGGAGGCCATACACCTACCAGTGGAGGAATCCGGATGTGCATCCTTCGCCCTGCCGTGCTCCGGGGAGTACCTGCCATTCCTACAGTAAAGGTACCAAACTGACTTCTGTGTGTGTTTCCCTTATTGTCTCTGATGGCGGGATCCCCATCTGTCCTGCATCCTCATATTTCTATCTGCCCTGGAAGGACACTGTCTTACTTGTAGAAGACCTACCATCTAGCTGCCCAACACCATCCCTTCCAGAGTATGTGCATAGCAGCGCTGGTCCCCCTGACCAGATACTACAAGTGGCGTCACGACAAACTATATGAACACTCCATCATCCCCTGTAAATATCCCACATTACGGTGAGCGCCCAGGGCACGGACCGAGCTGTGCTACCCGTGACATCCCCCATAGACATCAACGGGCTCGGTGCCGAGTACCCCAAAGCCCTGGTACGTGCGCGTCATCTTATCCTGGCGTCACGAACAGGATTGCGTGCCTGCAGCAACGGAGTAATTTGTGCCCGTTGCCACCGGGTACTGTGTGCCTTGCAAAAAGACTGTTGTGTATAGTGGTGAAGATTTCCCGCCATTTGCCGCCATTTATAGCGTCCCGGCGCGAAAACTAGTGGGCGTACCTGCAAAAGCGCGCTGAGTCCTGAACACGCCCCCAACGCTGACGCGGCGGCAGGTCCTGTGGAGAGCTTCAGTGAACGCTCTGACGTCAGAGCGCCAGCGACACAGGTCCTTTCTCCACCGCTGTGCCTGCAGAGCTGCAGCCTTCAGAGAAGGTAGGCCACGATTAACTAGGGGGGCGCAGATATGTCGCAGCAGCAAGCCGACAGCGCGGCCCAGGCCGACGACCCCAATGACTTACCACTTGGCGCTGCAGCGCAGGATAGAAATCCGGGCCCCTCACCTGGTCCTGTGGTCCCAATAGTACCGCTAACGCTGCCATACATGCCTGGAGCAAAGTGGCTCCCTCAATACAGCGGCAAGCCAGACACGCTGCCCGGGTTCAAGCGAAAAATATGCAGCATAATGGACATGTACCCTATGACAGAAAAGCAAAGAGCTGCAGTGGTAATAGGGCAATTAACTGGTGCTGCTGAGAGAGAGGTAGAGACTTGGACAGCTGCAGACCAGGAGTCAGTGCATGCAATTTTCTTAAAGCTACAGACTATCTTTGAGGACCGCACTGAAACAGATCTCCGGATGAGTTTTTACCAATGCTCCCAGCAACCAGATGACAGCATTAGGGACTATGCCTGCCGACTACAAGGGGCCCTGCGAGCTCTTAAACAAGTTAACCCTATAAGTGTCACCGACGAAAATAAAATATTAAAGGAACAATTTGTACGGGGACTGAGGTCCCAAGCGGAAGGCAGGACTGTGCACTGGTGGTCCTTGGATCATCCTGATGCTACCTTTGATGCCCTTAAGGATATGGCTATAAAAGGACTGCGACCTCTGGAAACACCCGAGATGGCAAACCAGTGTCACCCGAGTGAAACCACCCTAAAGCCAGCAGCATCCACCTTTTCCCCGCTGGTTGCAGAAGCCAAAACGCAGGTGGCGCCCCCTACTGAGCTGGACTGTCTGCGCTCAGAAGTGCGCCAGCTGACCAAAAACCTGGCCACTGTAATGAGTGCCCTGCAATTGCCGACGAAAGAAGGAAAGATCCTGCTGGCTGACTGCCCGGAGGATGTCCCTTGGATGCGCCGGAGGAGAGGGAGGACGTTGCCCCACCGGAGGAGGACAACGCCACCCCCAGGAAGGACCCGCGACCAACCTCATCCTCGCCGAGAGATCATCTGCTACCGCTGCCACAGAGAAGGTCACCCAGCCCGTCGGTGTCCTTTAAACGAGCAAATCCTGGGTCCGAGGGCCAACACCCAGGAATAGACTCCTCAGGCCCCTCAGACTGGAACCGCAGGTTTGTGGGAGGAAGACCATACCTGTCCATCATACTGGACGGGATCGCAATCCCTGCCCTGCTGGACACTGGATCTCAGGTAACCATTATACCTGATGTTCTCTACAATAAGTACTGGTCCAGTGACAATCTCCAATGTTATGTTTCGGTAGCTGAGGAGTGCAGGTAAAAAAGGCAATACACCAGAGCAGTTGGAATCTATGAGATTGCAGTACCCTGACTAACCACCACAACTAGAGGCAGCCGTGGAGCGTTCCTACGTTGGTCCTAGACGCCTCGTCACAGCCTGAGAAACTAACTACACCTAAAGATAGAAAGAGGAAAGCTATCTGCCCCGGAGCAGATCCCCAAAGAACATAGAAAGCCCCCAAACATGTAATGGCGGTTAGACAAGAAGAAATACTGACACAGACAGAAAATAGTATGAGCAAACGTTGGGGCCCAAACTACCTAAATAGAAAAGGATAGGAAGGGCACTTACTGCAATCCCAAAAAACCCTAAAAAGCACCAACTCTACTAATTTCAAAAACACCTGAGATCACACGACCTCTACCACCTAAATTAGTTCTCTGGTGTAACAAAATCAAAACAGCAGCCACTGAAAAAACTGGAAAAAGCAAATGTACAAACATCAGTGGCTGAACTAAACTGAGAGGGCAAAAGCCCCCGGAGGGGACCCTGAAGGCCCCCACAGAAGTGCAGGACAAAATGCAAAAATCAAGCACAAAAACAAAAAGAAGAAAATGTCTTATCTGTTAGCAGGAGATGCAGACACGACACAGCAGGCTACAAAGGAAACAGGAATCAAGGATTGAGACCAGAACAATTGATCACCGGCAACCCTGATGGGAAGGCGACTCCCTTATATAAGACCAGTCAGTAACACCTGATTCCCAATCCTCACAATCTTCACTGGACAGTCCAGTACCGCTAGTAACCACCAGAGGGAGCCTCTGCTCAGAACTCATTTCAAGCCCATTCACAACAGTACCCCCCCTTGAGGAGGGGTCACCGAACCCTCATTTGAGCAACCAGGTCGGTCAGGATGAGTTCTATGATACCACGGATGAGTCTCCTAGCATGGATGTCTGAAGCAAACACCCAAGAATTGTCTTCCTGACCATAACCTCTCCACTTAACCAAATACTGGAGTTTCCGTCTAGAAAAACGAGAATTCAATATTTTCTCAACCACAAACTCCAGATTGCCCTCAACCAGAACAGGGTCAGGAGGCACAGCAGTAGGAACCACTGGCTCAACAAACCTCTTCAACAAGGACTTGTGGAACACGTTATGGATCTTAAATGTCCCTGGAAGAAGCAAACGAAAAGAAACAGGATTAAAATCTCCATGATCTTATAAGGTCCAATGAACCTAGGCTTAAATTTAGGAGATGCCACTCTCATAGGAATATTTTTTGAGGACAACCAGACCAAGTCCCCCACTTTAAACCGAGGACCATCAGTCCTATGCCGGTTAGCAAACCGCTGGGCCCTCTCCTGAGAGAGGGACAACCTCTCCACTACCTGGTCCCAAATCTGTTGCATACGCTCCACAACAGAGTCAACACCTGGACAGACAGAAGCCTCGTGTCCTGAAGAAAATCGAGGTGAAACCAGAATTACAGAAAAATGGAGACATCAAAGTGGCAGAGCCAGCCCTATTATTAAGAGCAAACTCAGCCAAAGGCAAAAAAGAGACCCAGTCATCCTGATCAGCAGACACAAAGCATCTTAGATAAGTCTCCAATGTCTGGTTTGTTCTCTCAGTTTGACCATTGGTCTGAGGATGAAACGCCGAGGAGAAAGACAATTGAACACCAAGTTTAGAACAAAAGGTCCTCCAAAATCTGGAAACAAACTGGACTCCTCTGTCAGACACAATGTTCTCAGGAATGCCGTGTAAACGAACCACGTGCTGAAGGAACAAAGGCACCAATTCAGAGGAGGAAGGCAACTTAGGTAATGGCACAAGATGTATCATCTTGGAAAACCTATCACAAATCACCCAGATGACGGTCATTCTCTGAGAAACAGGGAGGTCGGAAATGAAATCCATAGAGATATGGGTCCATGGTCTCTTGGGCACAGGCAATGGCATCAACAAACCACTAGAGCGAGAGCAAGGCTTGGAGCGAGAGCAAGTCCCGCAGGACTGCACAAATTCCCTGACATCACGAGACAAGGTAGGCCACCAAAAGGACCGACTAACCAAGTCTCTGGTACCAAAAATTCCGGGATGACCGGCCAACGCGGAACAATGAATCTCAGACATCACACACTTTTTCCACTGGTCCGGGACAAACAATTTCCCAACAGGGCAGCGCTCGGGCCTATCCTCCTGACACCCCTCCAGAGCCAGTCTCAAATTGGGCAGATGGCGGAAAGAACTACACCCTCTTTCAAAATAACAGAAGGATCAGATAACTCAGGAGAGTCCGCAAGGAAACTCCTCGAGAGGGCATCCGCCTTAACATTCTTAGTGCCAGGAAGAAAGGAAACCACAAAATTAAAACGTGTGAAAAACAAGGCCCACCTGGCCTGTCTAGGATTAAGTCGCTTGGCAGATTCCAGATAGACCAGATTCTTATGGTCGTAAGGACCACCACCTGATGTTTGGCTCCCTCCAGCCAATGTCTCCACTCTTCAAAAGCCCACTTCATGGCCAATAACTCCCGATTGCCCACGTCATAATTACGTTCAGTAGGAGAAAATTTTCGAGAGAAAAAGGCACAAGGGTTACTTTTAGAGGTCTCTGGATCTCTTTGGGACAAAACGGCACCTGCCCCAATTTCAGAGGCATCAACCTCCACCTGAAACGGCAGAGAAACATCAGGCTGCCGTAGAACAGGAGCAGAAGTGAATCTCTGCTTAAGTTCCTGAAATGCAGAGACTGCCTCAGGAGGCCAATTCACCACATCAGAACCCTTTTTGGTCAAATCAGTTAATGGTTTAACAATAACCGAGAAATTACCAATAAATTTACGATAAAAATTGGCAAAACCCAAGAATCTTTGAAGAGCCTTTAATGAAGTAGGTTGGACCCAATCACAGATGGCCTGAACCTTGACCGGGTCCATTTCAATAAACAGATGGGGACAAAATTAATCCTAGAAATGAGATCCTTTGTACGCCAAAAAGACATTTTGATCCCTTCACATACAGAGCATTCTCTCTCAAAATCTGGAACACAGTTCGAACATGTTTCACATGAGAGTCCCAGTCATTGGAAAAAATCAAGATATCATCCAAATAAACAATCAGAAATTTATCCACAAAATCCCTGAAAATGTCATTCATGAAGGACTGGAAGACAGAAGGAGCATTAGTGAGCCCAAAGGGCATCACAAGGTACTCAAAATGCCCCTCAGGGTATTAAATGCCGTCTTCCATTCATCCCCGTGCTTAATGCGAATAAGGTTATATGCCCCCCTGAGGTCAAGCTTGGTAAACCAAGTAGCGTTTTTCACCCTGGAAAACAGGTCAGAAATCAAGGGTAACGGATATTGATATTTCACAGTAATATTGTTCAAAAGACGATAATCAATACACGGCCTTAATGAACCATCCTTTTTGGCCACAAAGAAAAAACCGGCACCTAAGGGTGAAGAGGATGGTCTGATATGACCCTTCTCAAATGACTCCTTGATATAAGACCGCATAGCGTCATGTTCAGGTACAGACAAGTTAAAAAGGCGACCTTTAGGGAATTTACTACCAGGCACTAATTCAATAGCGCAGTCATAGCTCCTATGGGAGGCAAGGATGCAGATTTACTTTCGCTAAACACATCAGAAAAATCAATCAAAAAGTCAGGAACATCCTGAGCCTGGGGGAGGCAGAAAAAACAGGAGTGTTGGTATTAACACATTGGCAGCCCCAACTGGTTACAGACACAGATTTCCAATCCAAAACAGGATTATGAGACTGTAACCAAGGGAAACCCAGTACGATATTGTCATGCAGATTATACAGAACCAAAAATTTGCAGCTCTCCTGATGATCAGGTTCAACCCTCATTATCACCTGCATAGAGAACTGAGGTTTATTCTCAGCCAAAGGGGTAGAATCGATCCCCAGTAGGGGAATAGACTTCCGTAGGGGTATCAAGGGAAACCCACAACGTTTAGCAAAATCAAAATCCATCAGGTTAATAGCTGCTCCCGAATCAACGAAAGCCTGAGCAGAAAATGAGGACAGAGAGCATATCAGGGTAACAGTTAATAAAAACTTAGTCTGAACACTACCCAAGACAACTGAGCGTGCAAGACGTCTTCCCCGCTTAGGGCAGACTGAAATAGCATGAGAATTATTCAAGCAACTGACAGCACTCGGGAGTTAGCACGGATGCACGTTCAGGCGTTCAAGGATCCAAATGAACAACAGTCCAACAAAAAAATAGGAACAGCATCCAATCCAGGTGAAGTATAACAAGTCTTTATTCAGCCACCATAAAATACGACGTTTCGGCCATTTTCAGGCCTTTATCAAGTATACAAAAACAGGCAAAATGGTGTCCTTAAATGGTGTGGAGGAGCCAATCACCATCCAGGAACCGCCCATAATACAAATAGACATATATACAGAATATACAACGATAATCAATTTAAAACAGTGATCAAAGCTCAGAATAGTGACATCATAGAACAATACAGCAATGTTATAATTGTGCATGTAATATGCCATAGATTACTCCATATAAACAATATCACCATTTAGTCTGCCAATCGATGATCTGTTACTGCACACTCCCATTCTGGTGCTGCACCAATCATGTACTCACTAGCAGCAGCGTCCTCCATATCCAATCAGTGTCAGTTCAGCAGCGCTTAGTCAGAGCACTTATCCAATAGCCCACAGGATAACAAATCGGGAGGCACACCTAACTCACTCCCCACTGTGTGGTAAACAAAGGCACATGTTCAGAAGTCATCATAGCAAACGCCCAGTGGATCATGTGAACACCAGCATCATCAGACACCCAGTCACATGACCGCAAGCATCATCCGAGGTCTAATCACATGATAGTCCCATCATAAGCCTCTATTACAGGCTGAAAACACTAAAATAGCGCGCGATCACCGGCATCATCCGACACCTGAAAAAAGAACACGCATGCACAATAAACTCTATCATTATTTATACTACTCCAGATATGTCATCAGGAAACCTGCAGGTCACATGACCGTCAGTATTGGCATAATGTAAGCAAGAGACCGCACATGCGGATCTATATAGAATGGAAGATTAACAATATAGCAGACGCCTAAAGAAATATATATAATATCTACAAAATAAATGATGTCATCAGGAACCATTAAGTCACCACTTGCTCCGATCACTCCAGATAATAATCCTACGAAAACAACAAACATAAGTAAAATATATATCTAAAAACAAACACAGAATATAGATGCAAAAATTACCTAGCACAAATATGCAAATTATATTCGATATTCAACCCCTTTGGTTGCAATGTCTCCAAAACGGAGATCCACCGGAGTTCTTTCTGTTTAAGCAACTTAATCCTGTCGCCACCTCTCCTAAGGGGTGGAACCCCGTCAATAACTCTAAATCTCAGCTGGCTAACCAAGTGTCCACATTCTACAAAGTGCTTAGATACCGGCAGTTCCATCATCTTCGTCCTGATAGTACTTTTGTGTTTACTTATCCTAGCCTTAACCCCTTAAGGACAGAGCCATTTTGCAGCTTAATGACCGGCCAATTTTTTCAATTCTGACCACTGTCACTTTATGAGGTTATAACTCTGGCACGCTTTAACGAATCCCGCTGATTCTGAGACTGTTTTTTTGTGACATATTGTACTTCACGTTAGTGGTAAAATTTCTTTGATATGACTTGTGTTTATTTATGAAAAAAACGGAAATATGGCGAAAATTTTGAAAATTTAACAATTTTCAAACTTTAAATTTTTATGCCCTTAAATCAGAGAGATATGTCACACAAATTTCTTAATAAATAACATTTCCCACATGTCTACTTTACATCAGCACAAGTTTGGGACCAAAATTTTTTTTTGTTACGAAGTTATAAGGGTTAAAAGTTGACCAGCGATTTCTCATTTTTACAACACCATTTTTTTTTAGGGACCACATCACATTTGAAGTCACTTTGAGGGGTCTATATGATAGAAAATACCCAAAAGTGACACCATTCTAAAAACTGCACCCCTCAAGGTGCTCAAAACCACATTCAAGAAGTTTATTAACCCTTCAAGTGCTTCACAGGAGCTGAAGCAATGTGGAAGGAAAAAATTGACATTTAACTTTTTTTGCAAAAGCTTTACTTCGGAACCAAGTTTTTTTTTTTTCACAAGTGTTAAAAGAAAAAATGAACCACAAAATTTGTTGTGCAATTTCTTCTGAATACTTCGATACCCCATATGTGGGGGTAAACCACTTTTTGGGCGCGTGGCAGAGGTCGCAAGGGAAGGAGCGCCGTTTGACTTTTTCAACGCAGAATTGGCTGAATGCCATGTCGCGTTTAGATAGCCTCTGATGTGCCTAAACAGTGGAAACACCCCACAAGTGACCCCATTTTGGATACAAGACCCCTTAAGGAACTTATCTAGATGTGTGGTGAGAACTTTGAACCTCCAAGTGCTTCACACAAGTTTATAACCTAGAGCCGTGAAAAAAAAAAAAAAAAAATTTTTTTCACAAAAATGATCTTTTCACCCCAATTTTTAATTTCCCAAGGGTAATAAGACCGCAAAAGTTTTTGTGCAATTTGTCCTGAGCATGCTGATACCCCATATGTGGGGGTAAACCACTTTTTGGGCGCACGGCAGAGGTCGCGAGGGAAGGAGCGCTGTTTGACTTTTTCAACGCAGAATTGGCTGGATGCCATGTCGCGTTTAGAGAGCCCCTGATGTGCCTAAACAGTGGAAACCCCCAACAAGTGACCCCATTTTGGAAACTAGACCCCCTAAGGAACTTATCTAGATGTGTGGTGAGCACTTTGAACCTCCAAGTGATTCACACAAGTTTATAACGTAGAGCCGTGAAAATAAAAAATCATATTTTTTCCACAAAAATGATCTTTTCACCCCAATTTTTATTTTCCCAAGGGTAACAAGACCCCAAAAGTTTTTGTGCAATTTGTCCTGAGCATGGCGATACCCCATATGTTGGGGTAAACCACTTTTTGGGCGCACGGCAGAGGTCGCAAGGGAAGGAGCTCCGTTTGACTTTTTCAACGCGGAATTGGCTGGACGCCATGTCGCATTTGTAGAGGCCCTGATGTGTCTAAACAGTGGAAACCCCCCACAAGTGACCCCATTTTGGAAACTAGACCCCCTAAGGAACTTATCTAGATGTGTGGAGAGCACTTTGAAGCCCCAAGTGCTTCACAGAAGTTTATAACGCCCGGGCGTGAAAATAAAAAATCATATTTTTTCCACAAACCTGATCGTTTAGTCCCCAATTTTTTATTTTCACAAGGGTAACAGGAGAAATTGGACAACAAAAGTTGTTGTACAATTTGTCCTGAGTATGCTGATACCCATATATGGGGAGGGACCACTGTTTGGGCGCACGGCAGGGCTTGGAATGGAAGCAGCACCGTTTGACTTTTTCAAACCAAAATTGGCTGGAATTGAGATTGGACACCATGTCGCGTTTGGAGAGCCCCTGATGCGCCTAAACAGTGGAAACCCCCCACAAGTAACACCATTTTGGAAACTAGACCACCTATGGAACTTATCTAGATCCGCTGTGAGCACTTTGAACCCCCAAGTGTTTCACAAAAGTTTATAATGCCTGGGTGTGAAAAAAAAAAAAAAACAATTTTCCACAAAAATGATTTTTTAGTCCCAAATTTTTGATTTTTCCCAAGGAAATTGGACCCCAAAAGTTGTTGTCCAATTTGTCCTGAGTACGCTGATACCAAATATGTGGGGGGGGGAAACTGTTTTGGCGCACAGCAGGGCTTGGAAAGGAAGTAATAACGTTTTGGAATGCAGACGTTGGTGGGGGTCATGTTCCGTTTGCAGTGCCCCAGATGAGCCTAAACAGTGGAAAACCCCCACAAGTGACCCCATTTTGGAAACTAGACCCCATAAGGAACTTATCTAGATCTGTGGTGAGCACTTTGAACCTCCAAGTGTTTCACAAAAGTTTATAATGCCTGGGTGTGAAAAAAAAAAATCAATTTTCCACAAAAATGATTTTTTAGTCCCAAATTTTTGATTTTTCACAAGGAAATTGGACCCCAAAAGTTGTTGTCCAATTTGTCCTGAGTACGCTGATACCAAATATGTGGGGGGGAACTGTTTTGGCGCACAGCAGGGCTTGGAAAGGAAGTAATAATGTTTTGGAATGCAGACGTTGGTGGGGGTCATGTTCCGTTTGCAGTGCCCCAGATGAGCCTAAACAGTGGAAACCCCCCACAAGTGACCCCATTTTGGAAACTAGACCCCTTAAGGAGCTTATCTAGATGTGTGGTGAGCACTTTGAACCCCCTAGTGCTTCACAGAAATTTATAAACGCAGAGCCGTGAAAATGAAAAATCATTTTTTTTCTCAAAAATGATTTTTTTAGCCAGCTATTTTTTATTTTCCCAAGGGTAATCGGAGAAGTTAGAACCCCAAAATTGGTGTGCAATTTGTCCTGAGTACGCTGATACCCCATATGTTGGGGTAAACCACTGTTTGGGCGCACGGCAGGGCTCGGAAGGGAGGGAGCGCCATTTGACTTTTTGAACGCCACATCGTGTTTGGAGACCCCCTGATGTGCCTAAATAGTGGAAATCCCTCAATTCTAGCTCCAACCCTAATCCCAACACACCCCTAACCCTAATCCCAACCCTAATCCTAACCTAAATCCCAACCCTAATTCCAACCCTAATTGTAACCCTAACCTTAATTATAACCTTAATTATAACCCTAACCCTAATTGTAACCCTAACCCTAATTCTAACCCTAATTATAACCGTAACCCTAAGGCTAGGTTCATTTTGCGTTTTACCAGCCCGTTCAACACATAGCGTTGACGGGCTGGTAATGGTATAGCATAACGCGATCGCATTATGCTATACCCGCTAGCGCAGAGGAATCAGCAGATGATTCATCTGCGCTAGCGGTGACGGAGCCCAAACGCTGCAGCCCGCGTCCGAGGCTCCGTCACTGAATGATGGCACGTCGCAAACGCATGCCGCTTTACGGCATGCGTCGCGATGCGCCCTCAAATGGGGGTGAATGGCAGCGTTAACGGACTGCTTTACACCGCGTTATACCGCGGTGTAACGCAGTCCGTCTAACGGACTGCCATAACGCAGTATGAACCCAGCCTAACCCTAACGCTAAATATAACCCTTACCCTAAGGCTGCTTTCACACTTCCGGCTGGGCGCCTGTCGGCGCCCCCGGCATTTTGCCGCAGCGCCGCATCAGAAAACCTGATGCGCCGCCGGTGGCCGCATGCGGTTTTTTGCCGGATGGTTTCTGATGCCCGGAGACATCAGAAACCATCCGGCAAAAACAAAACAAAAAACGTTACATGCAGCGTTTTGTCCGGCCGCCGCAATGTACATTTGACATGCGGCGCCATCCGGCGCTAATGCAAGTCAATGCAAAAAAAACGCATGCGGCGCATCAGATTTTCTGATGCGGCGCTGCGGCTAAATGCCGGGGGCGCCGTCAGGCGCACACCGGATGTGTGAAATCAGCCTAATGCTAACCCTAACCCTAATTATAACCTTAACCCTAATTATAACCCTAACCCTAACAGAAAAATGAAAATAAATATAATTTCTACTTTTTATTATATGTCCCTAACTAAGGGGGTGATAAATGGGGGGGTTATGTACTGTTTTTTTTATTTTGATCACTGTGATAGTTTATCACAGTGATCAAAATGTACTTTTATGAGAATGAATGAAAAAAAATTTGAATCTGCCGCCAAAGCAGATGGGCGGGCGCACTGCGCATGCGCCCGCCATTTTTTTTTTGCAGGGAGAAGAAGCCGGGATCCTGGGGCCTGCGGGAGGACGGAGGACACCGGTAAGTATATGGGGGGGCGATCGGGGGACCGGGGGACCCTCATTTTCTCCCCTCTGATGTGCGATCACATCAGAGGGGAGAGAAATCATTTTTTTTTTTTTGTTTTTTTTGCGATCGCGTGAATACCGACCCGGATCATGTTCTCTGGGGTCTCGACCCCAGAGAATATTTGCCCATCCCCCCACCAGCACAGCGGCACATAGCGGCGGGCGCACTGGGCATGCGCCCGCCATTGTCTTAACGGCGCCGGCACCGGGGGACACCGGAGGGCCCGGGGGCCACATGGACTGGATCGGGGGCCACATGGGGGTCCTGGGGACCCTTTTTCTCTGTCCTCTGATGTCCGATGACATCAGAGGACAGAGAAATTAAATGGCACAACTTTTTTTTTTTTTTTGTTGCGGTCGCCGTTATAGGGTTAATAACGGCGATCGCAACATCGGTGTCGGTAAAAACCGACCCGATTCATGTTCTCTGGGGTCTCGGCTACCCCCGGTAGCCGAGACCCCGGAGAAAATGCGCCTCTGGGGGGCGCTATTCACTTTTTCCACAGCGCCGTTAATTAACGGCGCTGTGGTTTAAGTACCCTTAATGACCGCCGTTAAAAGGCGTATCGGCGGTCGTTAAGGGGTTAACTTCCATCGTTGTCTCGCCTATATACATGAGTCCACACGGACACACGAGCATATAGACTACAAAGCTAGATGTACAAGAGTACCGTTCCTGGATCCGAAAGCGTTGACCCGTGTGTGAGTGGCCAAAACTGTCACCCTTGATCATATTGCCACAGCATGCACAATTCAAACATGGAAAATTTCCATTTTTTGGAGGGCCCAAAGTTAACTGTCTGGATATTTTGGAGGATCCAATGTCAGATTTGACCAACTTATCTTTCAAATTACGCCCTCGCCTATAAGAAAGCAATGGCTTGTGCGCAAATTCAGCTACTTCCGGTAAACCTCTATGTAATAGACCCCAATGCTTATTCAAGATATTCCCTATTTTACCACTAACAGGGCAATAGGTAGAAACAAAGGGACTCTTTTAGGGGAAATCTTAATACGTTTGTTTCTCACATCTTCCAATGTTGTCTTCAAGGCTTTCTCCTTGAATTTTCTAAGATCCTTCTCAGGATACCCCTTCTGATGAACTTCTCACACATCTGATCAAGCCTCCTGTCCAATACAGTCTCGTCCTTTACTATCCTACGTACTCTCAGCATCTGACTCCAAGGCAGAGACTCTATCATTTTCCTTGGATGATTACTATCAAAAACCAGGAGACTATTCCTGTCTGTGTCCTTTATAAACAAATCAGTGCATAACAATCCACTGTGCTTGTACACTAAAGTATCCAAAAATTGAATCTGGTCAAAGGAGTGTGTCATTGTGAACTTCAGCTCAGGAAATATCATGTTAAGATGACTATGGAAAGATACCAGATCATTCATGTTCCCCTCCCAAACACAAAAGATATCATCAATGTAGCGCCACCAGGCTCTGACATGGCGCCAGTGGATGGAATTGTACACATGCAGGTCCTCGAATACCGCCATGACGCTGGTGTTCACATGATCCACTGGGCGTTTGCTATGATGACTTCTGAACATGTGCCTTTGTTTACCACACAGTGGGGAGTGAGTTAGGTGTGCCTCCCGATTTGTTATCCTGTGGGCTATTGGATAAGTGCTCTGACTAAGCGCTGCTGAACTGACACTGATTGGATATGGAGGACGCTGCTGCTAGTGAGTACATGATTGGTGCAGCACCAGAATGGGAGTGTGCAGTAACAGATCATCGATTGGCAGACTAAATGGTGATATGTTTTATATGGAGTAATCTATGGCATATTACATGCACAATTATAACATTGCTGTATTGTTCTATGATGTCACTATTCTGAGCTTTGATCACTGTTTTAAATTGATTATCGTTGTATATTCTGTATATATGTCTATTTGTATTATGGGCGGTTCCTGGATGGTGATTGGCTCCTCCACACCATTTAAGGACACCATTTTGCCTGTTTTTGTATACTTGATAAAGGCCTGAAAATGGCCGAAACGTCGTATTTTATGGTGGCTGAATAAAGACTTGTTATACTTCACCTGGATTGGATGCTGTTCCTATTTTTTCGTTGAAATAGCATGAGAGGCATCACCACAGTAGAAACATAACCCATTGCGCTTTCGAAACTCATGACGCTGTGCCCCAGAAACCACTCTATCACACTGCATGGATTCAGAAGCAGGTTCACAAGGCAACACTATTCCACGCATACCTCTCCGCTCACGCAAACGTCTGTCAATTTGAATCGCTAATGACATAGAATCATTGAGACCAGAGGGGACAGGGAATCCCACCATAACATCCTTTACATTATCTGACAGACCCTTCCGAAAAAGGGCTGCCAAAGCGTCGTCGTCATTCCATTTGGTCAGGACTGCCCACCTACGGAATCTCTGACAGTATAACTCAGCGTCATCAAGCCCCTGATTTAATGCCAACAAGGCTTTTTCAGCTTGATCAGTGACATTAGGCTCATCGTACAATAACCCCAAAGCCTGAAAAAATGCATCAACATCACTCAAAACAGGATCCCCAGGTGTCAGGGAAAAAGCCCAATCCTGAGGATCGCCGCGCAGGAGAGAGATGACAATTTGAACCTGCTGCGCTGCGTTCCCTGAGGACTTAGATTTTAAGGCAAAAAACAATTTACAGTTATTTTTGAAATTCAAAAACTTAGCTCGATCCCCTAAAAACAAATCTGGCATGGGAATCCTAGGTTCCACAACAGGCAACCCAGCAAGATAGGCAGCAATACTCCGAACCTCAGTGGCAAGCTGATCCACATGGCCAGACAACTGTGCAAACTCCATTGAGAGAAAAAATCCTCCCCAGCACCCAGAGATACAGAGGGAAAAAAAAAAATGCCACAAACAGAAAAATATCTCTGACAACTCTGACAACCTTTTTTCTTTCACAATATTTTTCCCTTCTGTGAGTACCATACAATTTTCAATTTTTTGCCCGGTGATACTGTTATGTTTCGGTAGCTGAGGAGTGCAGGTAAAAAAGGCAATACATCAGAGCAGTTGGAATCTATGAGATTGCAGTACCCTGACTAACCACCACAACTAGAGGCAGCCGTGGAGCGTTCCTACGTTGGTCCTAGACGCCTCGTCACAGCCTGAGAAACTAACTACACCTAAAGATAGAAAGAGGAAAGCTATCTGCCCCGGAGCAGATCCCCAAAGAACATAGAAAGCCCCCAAACATGTAATGGCGGTTAGACAAGAAGAAATACTGACACAGACAGAAAATAGTATGAGCAAACGTTGGGGCCCAAACTACCTAAATAGAAAAGGATAGGAAGGGCACTTTCTGCAATCCCAAAAAACCCTAAAAAGCACCAACTCTACTAATTTCAAAAACACCTGAGATCACACGACCTCTACCACCTAAATTAGTTCTCTGGTGTAACAAAATCAAAACAGCAGCCACTGAAAAAACTGGAAAAAGCAAAAGTACAAACATCAGTGGCTGAACTAAACTGAGAGGGCAAAAGCCCCCGGAGGGGACCCTGAAGGCCCCCACAGAAGTGCAGGACAAAATGCAAAAATATAGCACAAAAACAAAAAGAAGAAAATGTCTTATCTGTTAGCAGGAGATGCAGACACGACACAGCAGGCTACAAGGGGAAACAGGAATCAAGGATTGAGACCAGAACAATTGATCACCGGCAACCCTGATGGGAAGGCGACTCCCTTATATAAGACCAGTCAGTAACACCTGATTCCCAATCCTCACAATCTTCACTGGACAGTCCAGTACCGCTAGTAACCACCAGAGGGAGCCTCTGCTCAGAACTCATTTCAAGCCCATTCACAACACTCCAACCCCCAAACCCTGACTTTGCCGTATACGCCTCTAATGGTCTCCCTCTTGAACTACGGGGGGCTAAAGACGTAGACGTGAAAGTGGGGAGAGTGGAGCTAAAGAATCAGGGACTTCTTGTAGTAAAGACTGTTAATGAAGAAAATGGGTTGAATGTGGTCTTAGGCACTAACATTATTAGTAACTGTTTGGAGGAGGTTGTGTTTTTACTCCAACAGCTTGCCGAAATCGCCAGACCAAGGCAAAAAAGAGAGATCCGGAGGGAGATCCGAACCCTGATGTGCCAGCAGCAAGTGAAACTGACCGGTGGTGAGATTGGTAATGTACGGGTAACAGACCCGAATCCCATTGTGATACCCCCAATGAGTGAAATGCTTATTTGGTGTAGAGCAGCAATAGGTCTGAGAGGACAGAACTACCAAGCAGTAGTAGAGCCCCATTGTTCAGAACACAGACCTACACTCTTGACTGCCAGAGGGGTAGTGGAGGTACATAATGGGAGGGTGCCAGTGCGTCTTCTCAACTGGGGAGAGGATGAAGTCAAATTACCACGTTATGCCACTGTTGCAAAGTTACATGCTGTGGATAATAACTCCATTCACCCGGCGGAGCCCTTAACCTCCCCACAACCAGTGGAGGATAACGGTCCGACCACCCAGGTGGAGGATTGGTGTCAGCAGCTCCATGTTGGGACAGACACCACTCCAGCCCACCAGAAACAAGGAGTATACCGAGTAGTTCAGGAGTATGCTCAGGTATTCAGCAAACACCCACTCGACTTTGGGACAGTTAAAGGGTTCAACATCACATCCCCACAGGCAATCATCCTCCCATCAAAGAACGGTACAGGCCTATACCACCAGCACACTACCAGAAAGCCAAGGAGATGTTGCGTGATATGAAAGAAGCAGGGGTGATAAGGGATAGTTGCAGTCCCTGGGCAGCACCTCTAGTCTTAGTCAGGAAGAAGGATGGAAGCATGCGAATGTGTGTAGATTACAGACAAATAAATCACATTACACATAAAGATGCATACCCATTACCACGCATCGAGGAATCCTTGGCTGCACTAAAAACTGCTAACTACTTCTCCACCCTTGACCTCACTAGTGGGTACTGGCAAGTAGCTGTGCTGAGGAGGATCGGGAGAAGACGGCTTTCACCACCCCGATGGGACTCTGTGAGTTTGACAGAATGCCGTTTGGACTCAGTAGTGCCCCTGGAACGTTCCAGAGAGTGATGGAGAGATGTCTGGGGCATCTCAACTTTGAAACTGTGTTGCTGTACCTGGACGACATCATAGTGTACTCCAAAACGTATGAAGATCACTTGAAGCATTTGGCGGAGGTATTTGAGTCACTGTCCAAGTACGGGATGAAACTGAAACCTTCAAAGTGCCATCTGCTCAAACAGAAGGTACAGTATCTGGGACATATTGTCAGCTCAGAAGGAGTAGCGCCAGGCCCTGAAAAGATCACCGCCATCCAGAAATGGCCGGAGCCGAAAAATCTCAAGGAGGTGCGACAGTTCCTAGGACTGACAGGATACTACCGGAGGTTTGTAAAAGATTACACTAAGAAAGCAGCCCCTCTGCAAGACCTCCTGGTGGGACAGTCCCTCAAAAGCAGAAATTCTCAATTCCATTGGGGTAAAGAACAGGCAGAAGCATTCAAAGAAATGAAGGAGATCCTGACAGGTGATGAGATCCTAGCTTACCCTGACTACAGCCAGCCGTTCCTGCTGTATACTGATGCCAGCAACGAAGGATTGGGAGCAGTCCTCAGTCAGAAGCAAAATGGCCTGGAGAAAGTCATCGCCTATGCTAGCAGGAACCTCCGCCCGACCGAAAGAAACCCAGAGAACTATAGTAGCTTCAAGTTGGAGTTCCTGGCACTGGTCTGGGCCATCACGGAGAGGTTTAAACACTATTTGGCCTCCAGCAAGTTCACTGCCTACACTGACAACAACCCCTTGACGCATCTTGAAACAGCTAAGCTGGGAGCCATGGAACAACGATGGATGGCTCGACTGTCAAATTATCAATTCACAATTAAGTACCGGGCGGGCCGCAAGAATGCCAATGCTGATGCCCTGTCCAGGATGCCTCATGAATCAGACACTGAAGAGGAAGTGGATGATCTGGAAGAGATTGAACTACCTGCCTTTCACCGGAATGGGGTGATCTACGAGCAACAAGCCAGCAGGAGATCGCGTGGTAAGACGTTGAATCCTTTACCTCACCACAGCTGGAAAGAGACTCAGGACAGCGACCCAGTGGTCAGCCGTATCAAGGAGCTGATAACACAGGAAGGTTCCTCCTTGGAGAAGGACGCACCTCTACCAGCAAGGCAGCTGTGGAATGAGAGAAGCCGGTTGTTCATCTACCGTGAGAAACTGTGCAGGAGATACGTCAACCCGAGGACCCATGAAATGGTCTGGCAGATAGTAGTTCCCAGAGCAGACATCCAGATGGTGTTAGAAGCTTACCACGATCAAGCGGGACACTTTGGCTGGAAAAAGCTGGAGACCCTGTTGAAGTGTCGGTTCTACTGGGTAGGGATGCGCAGCTCCATCGAGAAGTGGTGCCGAAACTGTGGACCCTGTAGCCTCAGACAAAAAGACTACAGCAGTCAGAAGGCACTCCTGCAGCCCATCCAGACGACTCGCCCTTTGGAAATCGTGGCCCTGGACCATGTGAAGTTGTCACCCAGCCGGTCAGGATATTCCTATGCCCTGACTATGGTGGATCACTACTCCAGATTCCTGGTGGTCGCCCCTGTCAAAGATCTGACGGCAGAGACAGCAGCAAAAACGTTCCAGACGCATTTCTGTAGACCACACGGATATCCGGAGCAGGTGCTAACTGATCAAGGCCCAGCCTTTGAGGCCGAATTATTCAAAGAGTTCTGTCACTTGTACGGGTGTAAGAAGATAAGAACTACACCGTATCTGTCACGCTGTATAGCAGATATATATATGTGATGTCAGTAATCTATATCAAAAGGGCAACATACTATATAACATGCGCATAGATATATGATAACATAGATTTTACCTGACAGAATGTCCAGAGGGTCAAAACGGAATCCGTTATACGCTGTCTCCGGCTAGAGGGTGACCGGGGTCTAAGCTGACCCTAAACTGGGGTCCTAACTAATCCCTCAACCTGGAGGTACTGTTAAAGGTACAGAGGTCCAGGCCACCAGCGTAAACCCTGTCTCCTATCAATCCCTGCCAACTGTATTCTAGTCCTAAGAAGGACCCTGAATACCACCAAAGGGAATGAACAGGTAACGGTTAATGAACAGAAAGACAAACAACAAAGACAAGAAATAAAGTAAATAAAGTCTTACATACAACACTCACACACAGTAGGAACACCTAAGGTCTCAGAGAAAAACTATAAGCTGTAAGAGTAAAAACAACTAAGGAGCTCTTAGCTTAAATATTCTCAGAACCGATCCAGTCTGCTAAACTACATGAATGCTTTCACCGGCGTCTAACACCCAGACTGGCAGAAATATAAAGGAAACTAATTAGAACATAATCAAAAGCAGCCGGGCGAGGCTGCACCTAGCCTTAGCAAAGAGCTAGGAAAAATTAACTCTCTCATTACCAAAAAACAAAGAAACAGCAGCTCAGCTGTGAGAAGTCAGAATGTGCAATCGCGACGATCTTCATGGCGATGCACCCATGACAGTACCCCCCCTTCTACGAGGGGCCTCCGGACCCTCATGACCAGGTCTGTCCGGGTGAGTTGTGTGAAAGGTCCGAACCAATCGATCTGCGTTAACATCAGACGCAGGGACCCACGTCCCCTCCTCAGGACAATACCCCTTCCACTGAACTAAGTACTGAAGGGATCGGCGACTGAGACGTGAGTCAATGATTTTCGACCCATGAATTTCCACGTTATCATTGACCACCACTGAAGGAGGTAGAGGTGACGGTATGACTGGTGCCACATACTTTTTAAGTAATGACTTGTGAAACACATTATGATTTTTAAACGTAGGAGGGAGGTCCAGACGAAATGCCACAGGATTAATTATGGAACTGATCCTGTACGGCCCGATGAATCTGGGACCCAACCTCCAGGAGGAAACTTTACGTTTTATATTCCTGGTAGACAACCAAACCAGATCGTTCACCTTCAGATCTAGACCAGAAACTCTCCTCCTATCAGCCATCCGTTTGTAACGGTTCCCCGTAACCTTCAGTCTTAAGCGATCTGGAACTATCAGTCTCCCTGGAAGTCCCACAGGGGCGTCCCCCTGAGCCCCCAATACCTCCCCTCAAGCTCAGAGCATACAGCTGACACTACAACTCCCTCCTGAGGAATAGGAACCGGATCATCCGTCTTCCCGGCCCTTGGGAAAGTACGAGATAAGGCATCAGGAAGCAACTTTATTGAGCAGTCATATGCGCGATAAGGAGGAAACTCTTTACACCCCTCCTCTGAGAACATCTCCCAAAGTTCTCCAGAAAAGGAGACAAAGTCCTAGGCACAACCGCACCGATGACCGTGCTCATGCAGTTATTCTTGCAAAATTCACCCCACTGGCTTATCTTTCTGGATTGCCAATCAATCACTGGGTTATGTTTAGCCAACCAAGGAAGTCCCAACACAATAGGAGTAGGTAGACCCTCCAACACATAACAAGACAATTGCTCTTTATGTATTGCCCCTACTCGAAGATCTATGTTATGAACAGCTTGTACCAAGCTACCTTGACCAAGAGGTCTAGAATCAATAGAGAGTATAGGGACCGGTTTGGCCAATACACTCAGTTGCATACCATGCACCTGGGCAAACCGAGCGTCCACCAAATTAGCCCCGGACCCACTATCAAGAAAAACAGAAATCCTCTCAGTTCTAGTACCAATCACCACCTCCGCAGGCACGAGAAACTGAGAGGGATTTGGGGACGAAATACACACTCCCAGGTTAACTCCTTGGCTCAAAGAGGTCCGGGATGGACACCCCCCAACAAAATGTCCCTCTCTCCCGCAAAAGAAACACCTTCTAGTCTTGCGGCGCACCGCCGATTCCCTCCTACAAAATGATGTCCCTCCCAACTGCATGGGTTCCTCAGAACAGACCAGGGGAACCTCAGTATAAGGGACTTTAGTAGTAGGTGGAGTCATCATGGGGGGCGGAGTTACCTCGCGTCTTCCCCGAAGTCGTCTATCAATGCGAATAGCGAGGGCCATAGCAGCCTCCAGTGATGGAGGAGAATCATACTGAGCCAACACATCTTTTAATTTGTCAGACAACCCTTGACAAAACTGGCTCCTAAGAGCTGGGTCATTCCACTGAGTATCTGTTGCCCATCTACGGAACTCAGAAGAATATTCCTCCGCTGGACGATTTCCTTGCCGTATTTTACGTAACCTTGTTTCAGCAAGGGAGACTCGATCCGGATCATCATATACCAGACCCAGGGCAGTAAAAAATCGATCCACTGACTGGAGATCTGGGGAGCCTGGAGGAATAGAGAACGCCCAAGATTGAGGGTCCCCTTGTAAGAGCGAGATAACAATTCCCACCCTCTGCTCTTCACTCCAGATGACCGAGGCCGCAGCCGAAAGTACAATTTACATGCCTCCCGGAAAGTAAAAAATTTGTCCCGCCCACCAGTGAACCTGTCCGGGAGAGCAACCTTAGGTTCAGATCTGGTTTGCTCCGGAGGGACAAAACCTTGGACTTAATGTCTGCAAATTCCATGGACAACCCCTGCAACTGCCGGGCCAGCTGGGCTACTGGATCCATGACAGCTGGGGAGAATCTTTAGTTGGGCCGGTGAAAATGTCACGCTGTATAGCAGATATATATATGTGATGTCAGTAATCTATATCAAAAGGGCAACATACTATATAACATGCGCATAGATATATGATAACATAGATTTTACCTGACAGAATGTCCAGAGGTCAAAACGGAATCCGTTATACGCTGTCTCCGGCTAGAGGGTGACCGGGGTCTAAGCTGACCCTAAACTGGGGTCCTAACTAATCCCTCAACCTGGAGGTACTGTTAAAGGTACAGAGGTCCAGGCCACCAGCGTAAACCCTGTCTCCTATCAATCCCTGCCAACTGTATTCTAGTCCTAAGAAGGACCCTGAATACCACCAAAGGGAATGAACAGGTAACGGTTAATGAACAGAAAGACAAACAACAAAGACAAGAAATAAAGTAAATAAAGTCTTACATACAACACTCACACACAGTAGGAACACCTAAGGTCTCAGAGAAAAACTATAAGCTGTAAGAGTAAAAACAACTAAGGAGCTCTTAGCTTAAATATTCTCAGAACCGATCCAGTCTGCTAAACTACATGAATGCTTTCACCGGCGTCTAACACCCAGACTGGCAGAAATATAAAGGAAACTAATTAGAACATAATCAAAAGCAGCCGGGCGAGGCTGCACCTAGCCTTAGCAAAGAGCTAGGAAAAATTAACTCTCTCATTACCAAAAAACAAAGAAACAGCAGCTCAGCTGTGAAAAGTCAGAATGTGCAATCGCAACGATCTTCATGGCGATGCACCCATGACAGTATCATCCCCAAACCAATGGACTTTGTGAAAAGATGAATACATCGTCATTGACTTACTGAAAACTGTACCACTGGAGGAAAGAAATCGGTGGCCAGACTTGCTACCTGACCTGGTAGACTGTACAACCACATACCGGTGAGTTCCACCAACTGCACCCCAGCCTATCTCATGCGGGCAAGACCAGGAAAGCTGCCCATGGATCTAGAGCTTGGAGTTGTAGAACCGGAAGCGGATGTAACTACTGGAGACTGGGACACAAACAGACAGGAACAGTGTTATGTTTCGGCAGCTGAGGAGTGCAGGCAAAAAAGGCAATACACCAGAGCAGTTGGAATCTATGAGATTGCAGTACCCTGACTAACCACCACAACTAGAGGCAGCCGTGGAGCGTTCCTACGTTGGTCCTAGACGCCTCGTCACAGCCTGAGAAACTAACTACACCTAAAGATAGAAATAGGAAAGCTTTCTGCCCGAGCAGAACCCCAAAGATAACAGAAAGCCCCCAAACATGTAATGGCGGTTAGACAAGATGAAATACTGACACAGAAAGAAAATAGTATGAGCAAACGCTGGGGCCCAAACTAACTAAATAGAAAAGGATAGGAAGGGTACTTACTGCAATCCCAGAAAACCCTGAAAAGCACCAACTCTACTAATTTCAAAAACACCTGAGATCACACGACCTCTTCCACCTAAATTAGTTCTCTGGTGTAACAAAATCAAAACAGCAGCCACTGAAAAAACTGGAAAAAGCAAAAGTACAAACATCAGTGGCTGAACTAAACTGAGAGGGCAAAAGCCCCCGGAGGGGACCCTGAAGGCCCCCACAGAAGTGCAGGACAAAATGCAAAAATATAGCACAAAAACAAAAAGAAGAAAATGTCTTATCTGTTAGCAGGAGATGCAGACACGACACAGCAGGCTACAAGGGAAACAGGAATGAAGGATTCAGACCAGAACAATTGATCACCGGCAACCCTGATGGGAAGGTGACTCCCTTATATTAGACCAGTCAGTAACACCTGATTCCCAGTCCTCACAATCTTCACTGGACAGACCAGCACCGCTTGTAACCACCAGAGGGAGCCTCTGCTCAGAACTCATCTCAAACCCATTCACAACAGTACCCCCCCTTGAGGAGGGGTCACCGAACCCTCATTTGAGCAACCAGGTCGGTCAGGATGAGTTCTGTGATACGCACGGATAAGTCTCCTAGCATGGATGTACGAAGCAAACACCCAA
This sequence comes from Oophaga sylvatica, assembly GCA_033576555.1. NCBI lineage: Eukaryota > Metazoa > Chordata > Amphibia > Anura > Dendrobatidae > Oophaga > Oophaga sylvatica. Next base: position 12,947 of record JARQOD010006783.1, on the reverse strand, counting down.
GAATTGTCTTCCTGACCATAACCTCTCCATTTAACCAAATACTGGAGTTTCCGTCTAGAAAAACGAGAATCTAATATTTTCTCAACCACATACTCCAGATTGCCCTCAACCAAAACAGGGTCAGGAGGCACAGCAGCAGGAACCACTGGCTCAACAAACCTCTTCAACAAGGACTTGTGGAACACGTTATGGATCTTAAATGTCCCTGGAAGAAGCAAACGAAAAGAAACAGGATTAATAATCTCCATGATCTTATAAGGTCCAATGAACCTAGGCTTAAATTTAGGAGATGCTACTCTCATAGGAATATTCTTTGAGGACAACCAGACCAAGTCCCCCACTTTAAACCGAGGACCATCAGTCCTATGCCGGTTAGCAAACCGCTGGGCCTTCTCCTGAGAGAGGGACAACCTCTCCACTACCTGGTCCCAAATCTGTTGCATACGCTCCACAACAGAGTCAACACCTGGACAGACAGAAGCCTCCGTCTGTCCTGAAGAAAATCGAGGGTGAAACCCGAATTACAGAAAAACGGAGACATCAAAGTGGCAGAGCTAGCTCTATTATTAAGAGCAAACTCAGCCAAAGGCAAAAAAGAGACCCAGTCATCCTGATCAGCAGACACAAAGCATCTTAGATAAGTCTCCAATGTCTGGTTTGTTCTCTCAGTTTGACCATTGGTCTGAGGATGAAATGCCGAGGAGAAAGACAATTGAACACCCAGTTTAGAACAAAAAGTCCTCCAAAATCTGGAAACAAACTGGACTCCTCTGTCAGACACAATGTTCTCAGGAATGCCGTGTAAACGAACCACGTGCTGAAGGAACAACGGCACCAATTCAGAGGAGGAAGGCAACTTAGGTAATGGCACAAGATGTATCATTTTGGAAAACCTATCACAAATTACCCAGATGGTGGTCATTCTCTGAGAAACAGGAAGGTCGGAAATGAAATCCATAGAGATATGGGTCCATGGTCTCTTGGGCACAGGCAATGGCATCAACAAACCACTAGAGCGAGAGCAAGGCTTGGAGCGAGAGCAAGTCCCGCAGGACTGCACAAATTCCCTGACATCACGAGACAAGGTAGGCCACCAAAAGGACCGACTAACCAAGTCTCTGGTACCAAAAATTCCGGATGCCCAGCCAATGCGGAACAATGAATCTCAGACATCACACTCTTTTTCCACTGGTCCGGGACAAACAATTTTCCAACAGGGCAGCACTCGGGCCTATCCTCCTGACACCCCTCCAGAGCAAGTCTCAAATTGGGCGAGATGGCGGAAAGAACTACACCCTCTTTCAAAATAACAGAAGGATCAGATAACTCAGGAGAGTCCGCAAGGAAACTCCTCGAGAGGGCATCCGCCTTAACATTCTTAGTGCCAGGAAGAAAGGAAACCACAAAATTAAAACGTGTGAAAAACAAGGCCCACCTGGCCTGTCTAGGATTGAGTCGCTTGGCAGATTCCAGATAGACCAGATTCTTATGGTCCGTAAGGACCACCACCTGATGTTTGGCTCCCTCCAGCCAATGTCTCCACTCTTCAAAAGCCCACTTCATGGCCAATAACTCCCGATTACCCACGTCATAATTACGTTCAGTAGGAGAAAATTTTCGAGAGAAAAAGGCACAAGGGTTACTTTTAGAGGTCTCTGGATCTTTTTGGGACAAAACGGCACCTGCCCCAATTTCAGAGGCATCAACCTCCACCTGAAATGGCAGAGAAACATCAGGCTGCCGTAGAACAGGAGCAGAAGTGAATCTTTTGCTTAAGTTCCTGAAATGCAGAGACTGCCTCAGGAGGCCAATTCACCACATCAGAACCCTTTCTGGTCAAATCAGTTAATGGTTTAACAATAACCGAGAAATTACCAATAAATTTACGATAAAAATTGGCAAAACCCAAAAATCTCTGAAGAGCCTTTAATGAAGTAGGTTGGACCCAATCACAGATGGCCTGAACCTTGACCGGTCCATTTCAATAACAGATGGGGACAAAATGAATCCCAGAAATGAGATCCTCTGTACGCCAAAAAGACACTTTGATCCCTTCACATACAGAGCATTCTCTCTCAAAATCTGGAATACAGTTCGAACATGTTTCACATGAGAGTCCCAGTCATTAGAAAAAATCAAGATATCATCCAAATAAACAATCAGAAATTTGTCCACAAAATCCCTGAAAATGTCATTCATGAAGGACTGGAAGACGGAAGGAGCATTAGTGAGCCCAAAGGGCATCACTAGGTACTCAAAATGCCCTTCAGGGGTATTGAATGCCGTCTTCCATTCATCCCCGTGCTTAATGCGAATAAGGTTATACGCCCCCCTGAGGTCAAGCTTGGTAAACCAAGTAGCGTTTTTCACCCTAGAAAACAGGTCAGAAATCAAGGGTAACGGGTATTGATATTTCACAGTAATATTGTTCAAGAGACGATAATCAATACACGGCCTTAATGAACCATCCTTTTTGGCCACAAAGAAAAAACCGGCACCTAAGGGTGAAGAGGATGGTCTGATATGACCCTTCTCCAATGATTCCTTGATATAAGACCGCATAGCGTCATGTTCAGGTACAGACAAGTTAAAAAGGCGACCTTTAGGGAATTTACTACCCGGCACTAATTCAATAGCGCAGTCATAGCTCCTATGGGGAGGCAAGGATGCAGATTTACTTTCGCTAAACACATCAGAAAAATCAATCAAAAAGTCAGGAACATCCTGAGCCTGGGGGAGGCAGAAAAAACAGGAGTGTTGGTATTAACACATTGGCAGCCCCAACTGGTTACAGACACAGATTTCCAATCCAAAACAGGATTATGAGACTGTAACCAAGGGAAACCCAGCACGATAATGTCATGCAGATTAACAGAACCAAAAATTTGCAGCACTCCTGGTGATCAGGTTCAACCCTCATTATCACCTGAGTAGAAAACTGGGGTTTATTCTCAGCCAAAGGGTAGAATCGATCCCCAGTAGGGGAATAGACTTCTGTAGGGGTATCAAGGGAAACCCACAACGTTTAGCAAAATCATAATCCATCAGGTTAATAGCTGCTCCAGAATCAACGAAAGCCTGAGCAGAAAATGAGGACAGAGAGCATATCAGAGTGACAGTTAATAAAAACTTAGTCTGAACACTACCCAAGACAACTGAGCGTGCAAAACGTCTTCCCCGCTTAGGGCAGACTGAAATAGCATGAGAGCATCACCACAGTAGAAACATAACCCATTGCGCTTTCGAAACTCATGACGCTGTGCCCCAGACACACCTCTATCACACTGCATGGGTTCAGAAGCTGGTTCACAAGGCAACACCATACCACGCATACTTCTCCGCTCACGCAAACGTCTGTCAATTTGAATCGCTAATGACATAGAATCATTGAGACCAGAGGGGACAGGGAATCCCATCATAACATCCTTTACATTATCTGACAGACCCTTCCGGAAAAGGGCTGCCAAAGCGTCGTCATTCCATTTGGTCAGGACTGCCCACCTACGGAATCTCTGACAGTATAACTCAGCATCATAAAGCCCCTGATTTAATGCCAACAAGGCTTTTTCAGCTTGATCAGTGACATTAGGCTCATCGTACAATAACCCCAAAGCCTGAAAAAATGCATCAACATCACTCAAAACAGGATCCCCAGGTGTCAGGGAAAAAGCCCAATCCTGAGGATCGCCGCGCAGGAGAGAGATGATAATTTGAACCTGCTGCGCTGCGTTCCCTGAGGACTTAGATTTTAAGGCAAAAAACAATTTACAATTATTTTTGAAATTCTGAAACTTAGCTCGATCCCCTAAAAACAAATCTGGCATGGGAATCCTAGGTTCCACAACAGGCAACCTAGCAAGATATGCAGCAATACTCTGAACCTCAGTGGCAAGCTGATCCACATGGCCAGACAACTGTGCAAACTCCATTGAGAGAAAAGATCCTCCCCAGCACCCAGAGATACAGAGGGAAAAAAAAACAACAAACAGAAAAATATCTCTGACAACTCTGACAACCTTTTTTCTTTCACAATATTTTTTCCCTTCTGTGAGTACCATACAATTTTAAATTTTTGGCCGGTGATACTGTTATGTTTCGGCAGCTGAGGAGTGCAGGCAAAAAAGGCAATACACCAGAGCAGTTGGAATCTATGAGATTGCAGTACCCTGACTAACCACCACAACTAGAGGCAGCCGTGGAGCGTTCCTACGTTGGTCCTAGACGCCTCGTCACAGCCTGAGAAACTAACTACACCTAAAGATAGAAATAGGAAAGCTATCTGCCCCGGAGCAGAACCCCAAAGAATAACAGAAAGCCCCAAACATGTAATGGCGGTTAGACAAGATGAAATACTGACACAGAAAGAAAATAGTATGAGCAAACGCTGGGGCCCAAACTAACTAAATAGAAAAGGATAGGAAGGGTACTTACTGCAATCCCAGAAAACCCTGAAAAGCACCAACTCTACTAATTTCAAAAACACCTGAGATCACACGACCTCTTCCACCTAAATTAGTTCTCTGGTGTAACAAAATCAAAACAGCAGCCACTGAAAAAACTGGAAAAAGCAAAAGTACAAACATCAGTGGCTGAACTAAACTGAGAGGGCAAAAGCCCCCGGAGGGGACCCTGAAGGCCCCCACAGAAGTGCAGGACAAAATGCAAAAATATAGCACAAAAACAAAAAGAAGAAAATGTCTTATCTGTTAGCAGGAGATGCAGACACGACACAGCAGGCTACAAGGGAAACAGGAATGAAGGATTCAGACCAGAACAATTGATCACCGGCAACCCTGATGGGAAGGTGACTCCCTTATATAAGACCAGTCAGTAACACCTGATTCCCAGTCCTCACAATCTTCACTGGACAGACCAGCACCGCTTGTAACCACCAGAGGGAGCCTCTGCTCAGAACTCATCTCAAACCCATTCACAACAGAACAGTACAGAAAAGTACAGGCCTGTGTTGAGGAAAGTCTCAATCGAGGAAGGGATAAACAAGCAGACCGCTACAATAAAAGTGCGCCAGTTGAACCTTTCGCACCTGGTGAAATCGTGCTAAAAAGAAAGAGGAGGTTACACAAACTCGACGATCAGTGGGAAAGAGAGCCCTACATCATACAGAGTTCAAGGTTTGATAACAAGAAAACGTGCATCATAAGCAAGGATGAAGGAAAAACGACTGCAACCGTGTCCAGAGACCACCTAAAGTTGTGTCCGGACCCATTAAAGCTTCGTGAGGAAGAACCTGTTGTCAATCAAGAAGAGAGTGATGAAGCAGTCATACATACAGATTTGGGAGATTTACCCGCAGATTGGCCCAGAATTGGAGAAGCTGTAATCATTCCTGTGCTTCAATTTTATCAACCGCAAGAAGAATCTCTACATCCAGTTGCACCAATTGTTGCAGTAGAGCCAGTTCTAGAAGGACCTGTTCCGGCAGAACCTCAACCAGTGGAACCCCAAGAAGCTGCACCACAAGAAGCAGCACCACAAGAAGCGGAATCCCAAGGAATTGAATCTCAGGAAGAAGAGTCCCCTGGCGAAACGGAACCGCATCGCCCAGTCGCTGACATGCTTGCCAGATCCCTAGAGAGGTGGAGGCAGATTTATAGTTTGCCAGTACGTAGGACAGACAGGGTAACTGACACCTCACCTACCACTACACCACGTAGGTCAGTACATATGACAAAGGGGCAATTACCTGTTAGGTATAGAGAGTAGAACCTAACTCATGTAAATAACTATCTATGACCACTGTACATAAATGTATAATGTATATATTTTTGCTAATAATATGTTGTATCATACCATTATTTATTAACCTGTTTTCCCCCTTGTAATATTGGAACAAGAGGAATGGACATTATTTCTACTTGTTTTCTTCACCCCTATTTGAGCATCCTTTTCCGAAAGAGACTGGGACTTTTATGGTTGCTCAAAGTTTCATCAATCCCTCATTGTACATAATTGATCAGTTCCGTTTATGCAACAGTTCAAGAGTACCTTACCTCCTGTAAAGGAAGAATTGTTTTGATATGTTTATTGATCTGTTACCTGTTTTTGTATTTCAGCCCCGGAGTGCTGAGTTCTACTAGGGGGGAATGTGGAGCCCAGTTGTGACTGGATCCATATCTTCCAGAAGGATGCACTAAAGGAAGATCCCACTAGAGGTCACTATACACACACACATCTCAGCTTACCTAAAAAGACCATTAGAGGGAGCTGTGTTAGGCATATAAAAACCAGTTTAGTTTCAGTTTGCCTCAGAAGAAGAAGAAGATCACAGATGAGATACAGACAGCCTCAGACAGAGACAGATCTCAGATCTCCTCAGGACACCAGAGGAGAGGAGTTTAGCTCAGAGAGCTATTGCAGAGCTGTTCAGTCAGTTCAACTTGAGCTTAAGTGGAGGCTAGTACGAGTGAAAAGGGAAATCACTCTAGCCTAGTCAGAGCTGAATCTGAAGCGTAGCTCATGAGGAAGCGTGCCGACGCTTAGAGAGCGGCGGAGAGGCCGATTACCAACTGCCGGCGTGTGTGATCTTAGTAGGACCCAGGTAGGCCGAAGGCAAGTGGAAGTGGAGGGATCAGGAGCATTAATAGCTCCCCTCAGCAAGAAATACCGGACACCGGGTCCCGAGCCTATAAGGATCTCCACGACCTATTAGGAGAACACCGGAGTTCCTGGAGGACTACAAGTCCCAGGAGTACCACAGAGTTGACACGTAGCAGGATCAGGAGAACGGAGTCGGCCTGATCAGCCATAAAAGACCCTGTTCTGCCAGAGAGAAGGTCCACCACCAAGTCAGCCAGGTACAGAACGGAGACCAAGTTAGACCTAGCTACAAGCAGGTCAGGACTTTATGATATAACGACAGAGGACAGGAGGCCATACACCTACCAGTGGAGGAATCCGAATGTGCATCCTTCGCCCTGCCGTGCTCCGGGGAGTACCTGCCATTCCTACAGTAAAGGTACCAAACTGACTTCTGTGTGTGTTTCCCTTATTGTCTCTGACGGGGGATCCCCATCTGTCCTGCATCCTCATATTTCTATCTGCCCTGGAAGGACACTGTCTTACTTGTAGAAGACCTACCATCTAGCTGCCCAACACCATCCCTTCCAGAGTATGTGCATAGCAGCGCTGGTCCCCCTGACCAGATACTACAAGTGGCGTCACGACAAACTATATGAACACTCCATCATCCCCTGTAAATATCCCACATTACGGTGAGCGCCCAGGGCACGGACCGAGCTGTGATACCCGTGACATCCCCCATAGACATCAACGGGCTCGGTGCCGAGTACCCCAAAGCCATGGTACGTGCGCGTCATAATCAGACAGAAAGCTGACAATCTGTCTTGCTTTTACCAAGATAGCTGTAACCTGTGTTTTCTCTTCAAAGTGGACAGTGAGGTCAGGAGGCGGGGGAGGAGAAGTGGCTCATAAGTGGAGAAGGAAGCAGATTTCTCTGATACAATAGATGAGAAAGCTTCTTATATTTGCTTGTACTATTGAGTTTCTGACCATTTCTCACAAGTTGATGTACCTTCCATGTACAATAGTGAGGACCTCAGTGAGGATATGGAGACTCTGACGCAGGGAGAAACAGAAGTAATGAAAGAAATGATAGTGAAGAACATTGTGACGATGTAAGTGCAGAGAATTACTGATCTCATATAAGAAACCTTATAGATGACACCATGATGTAGATGTTCCCTTCTCCCCAATGTGTGATCACTGTATTCAGGACAGATAACAGAAAACCTGTCTGCACATGGTATACAAGTGTTTCTCACAAAATTAGAATATCATCAGAAGGTTAATTTATTTCAGTTCTTCAATACAAAAAGTGAAACTCATATATTATATAGAGTCATTAGAAACAGAGTGATCTATTTCAAGTGTTTATTTCTGGTAATGTTGATGATTATGGCTTACAGCCAATGAAAACCCAAAAGTCATTATCTCAGTAAATTAGAATAATTAACAAAAACAGCTGTAAAGGCTTCCTAAGGGTTTAAAAAGGTCCATTAGTCTGTTTCAGTAGGCTCCACAATCATGGGGAAGACTGCTGACTTGACAGATGTCCAGAAGGCAGTCATTGACACACTCCACAAGGAGGGTAAGCCACAAAAGGTCATTGCTAAAGAAGCTGGCTGTTCACAGAGTTCTGTATCCAAGCATATTAATGGAAAGTTGAGTGGAAGGAAAAAGTGTGATAGAAAAAGGTGCAGTCTTACAAAAATCAATAATTAGAAGGGTGTGAATAACCTGCTAACTAGAATTAACCCTTATAAAATATAACTTTTATTAAGTTCCATATAAAAACAATACTTATATACCCACCACAAAAGGTGAAAAGTGCAATGTGCAGGGGAAAATTGGTTATATCGGGCTACAACGAACGATTCAAAATATAGACTGTTATAGCATATAAAACCTAGCTATATTTTCGTAAATGCAGTAGTATATTACTTTACAACTGCTATGAATTATTTGGACATCGCCTAGGGTTAATCAGCTAGTTAACCAGTGAACAGATAAAAAACAGAAAAAAAACAAACAATAACCAGTCAAATTAAGCCGATGTGGAGAAGGTGGTGTACTGGCCCTACATGCCACCACTGCTCTACACCTACCTATTTGTGGAGGTTGGCACGCTAAAAATGCGAGAGATGGCGCCCCCGTTCGTGCGTCAACTGCCCCTATGCTCCTACACAGCCCTGATGCAGATGTATAGTGAGAAACACAGGGCCAGTTGGCTTGTATCCACTGTTAGTAGTGTGTGAGGTCATAGGTAAAGATATAAGACATTGTAAAAATACAGATCTCACATATAGAGTACAATAAGGGTATATGTGTGAAAGATAATGGATCACAGGAGCAGACACACACATACACACCGCATGAATCTTGAGCGCTGGATGAATATAGCACACCTTTAAAGTATTAGAGACAGGTTAGATATATTTATGAGCACTAAATACATTTAACAGCAGATGCATATATAAAAAGCAATTGGCCCACCCAACACAAAATCAATGTAACAGGGATATAGGGTCACAATTGATAGCTTATCTGCTTAGATGTGGTGCTCCAGGTAAAGTATAATCATGCCAGATAAGATCTCAACGCAGTTTGTCACCAACTGATCCCTGAGCCAGTGTCAGTCAGTACAGAGGACGCGGTTACAAACGCCCTCTATACACAGAGCAGTGACTGATCCCCCGCTGGTGCTGACCCAATCCTGAGCCAGTGTCAGTCACTACAGGGGGCGCAGTTACAGCCGCTCACTATACACAGAGCAGTGATTGATCCCCCGCTGGTGCCGCCCCAATTTTGAGCCAGTGTCAGTCAGACAGAGGACGCGGTTACAAACGCCCTCTATATACAGAGCAGTGATTGATCCCCACTGGTGCTGACCCAATCCTGAGCCAGTGTCAGTCACTACAGGGGGCGCAGTTACAGCTGCTCTCTATACACAGAGCAGTGATTGATCCCCCGCTGGTGCCGCCCCAATTTTGAGCCAGTGTCAGTCACTACAGGGGGCGCAGTTACAGCCGCTCTCTATACACAGAGCAGTGATTGATCCCCCGCTGGTGCCGCCCCAATTTTGAGCCAGTGTCAGTCACTACAGGGGGCGCAGTTACAGCCGCTCTCTATACACAGAGCAGTGATTGATCCCCCGCTGGTGCCGTCCCAATTTTGAGCCAGTGTCAGTCACTACAGGGGGCGCAGTTTACAGCCGCTCTCTATACACAGAGCAGTGATTGATCCCCCGCTGGTGCCGCCCCAATTTTGAGCCAGTGTCAGTCAGTACAGAGGATGCTGTTATAGCCACATTCTATATACAGAGCAGTGATTGATCCCCCGCCAATGCTGCCCCATTCCTGATCCAGTGTTAGTCAGTACAGAAGCGCAGTTAGAGCCGCTCTCTATACACAGAAAAATCAAGATATAGTATACACAAAAATAATAAAATAATAATAAAATTAAAATATAATAAAATGAAATAATCACTAAGTGCCTATATCACCTGACAAAATAGGATGGCAGACCATCCGGAGAAAATAAGAAAAAAGCACCCAGGTTGTGGAGGGGAATACCTTGTGGAGGGAGAAGGACAACGAAACCAAAAGGGTATTAGTAAAATATGCCTTATTAAAAGATTGTGGTCACAAATCAATAAAACCAGTGGGAAAAAAAAAAAAAAGACACAAAACCAGGAAACAAATATAACAACAAATATGTAATCAATGATTAATACTAAGTACTTTATATGTAAATATTATGTGGTAAAAAAAGCCAAAAAATAAGACATTGGGGATGGATGGTGGCAGTAAATTATTTTTTGAAACTTTTTCTTTTTCACGTGCATTTATTTTTTTTTCACAATTTTAGAATTTACTTTGACCCAATTTTTTTATTTTTAAGGGTCCTTTTCCCCTTCAAATCCAAGGAACAGAATGGGTGCTTCGTTTGCCCCTGCAATGCCAACCTGTTCCTTGGATTTTGGGAGAGGGACCTCTTTTTGTCTGATGATCTAATTTTAGTGAGCTTTTCCATTTGGACACGTTAAAGATGACGTTTTTTTCATTTGGCAGATTGGGTTTTGACACGTTATCAGATAAAACTTAATCACAATTCATTAATATTCTTTATCCCTTTGCACCACCTAAAACTTTGATTTTTTGGATTCCGGTAATAGGATTTGAAAATTGTTTTAAACGATTTATTCAAAAGCAAAGCTGTTAATTTTTTTCCCCTTCTTCCTCCATTCCACGTGCTTTAATCAATTCAATTCCATTTGACAATTTTGCGTCTTAGACGCATTTTTCCAGTGATCAAGATTTTGATAAACAGTCTGAATTGTGGGTGAGAGGTTTTTAGACGGGAAATGTCGTAGATCAATCAAACGTCGAAAATAAGCTTGGAATTACCCGTCATGACCCTTATGGACATGGCAAACCGAAACCAACAATACGAAGGTTTATTACCCAAATAATGGACAAAGTGACCATTTTAGAGCTTTGCTTTCCAAACATTGGTCAATTTTGAAATAATCCAATTATCAAAAAATTTTTGGGTGAAAGCCATCCGGCATTTTAGAAATCACCTAACCGGTGATCATCTTGTAAAAGCTTTATACAGGTCCTTTCAAAAAATTAAGCAAAGTGCAAATTTCTTATTTCCATAAGTAATGAACAATTAAACTTTCATAATTTTAGATTCATAACACACCAACTAAATTTGTCAGGTTTTTATTTTTTAATAAAGATGATTTTGGCTACAACTCCGATAACCCCAAAAAAACCTGCTCAAAAAATTAACAATTTCAACCACCAATAAAAAAAAGTTTTTTTAAAAACAAACAAAAAACCATCAAATAAAAAGTTCGTTATCACTCAATACTTGGCGGGAATCCTTTTGCAGAAAAATCTTCAATGCGGCGTGCATGGAGGCAATCACCGTACACTGCTGAGGTTTATGGAGGCCCAGGGCTTCGAAGGGCCTTAAGCCATCCAAGTGTTGGGTCTTGCTTTCTCAACTTTCTCTTCACAATATCCCACAGATTCTCTATGGGGTTCAGGTCAGGAAGTTGGCAGGCCAATTGAGCCAGTAAAACCTGGTCATAAAACTTTACCAGTGGTTTTGGCACTGTGAGCAGGGCCAGGTCGTGCTGAAAAATGAAATTTTCATTCCCCTAAACTTTCAGCCGATGGGAAGCAGAGTCCCAAAATCCCTGATAGCTAGCTGCTTTCCCGCCCTTGATAAAAAACAGGGACCAACACCACAGCTACATGCACCCCAACCATCACGAAGGGGTACTTGCAACTGGACTTCAGCATTTTGGCATTTCCTTCTCCCCCGTCTTCCTCCAGCTCTGGCACCTTGATTTCCGAAGACATGAAAATTTCTTTCACAAAAAAAGTACTTGGGCCACTGCAACCTTCCATGCTCTTTCTGTCCCAGGTCTGCGCTTCTGCCGCTGTTTAGGTTAAAAGTGGCTTTACCTGGGGAATGCGGGCACCTTAGCCCTTTCCTGCACAGCCTGTCCGGTGGCCTGGATTTTCAACACCAACCGCCACGCTTCCTCAGGTCCCCAAGGTCTGGAATCGTCCTTCTCCACAATTTTCCTCAGGGTTCGTCACTCTTCTCGTTTTACCCGTTTTCGCCACTGTTTTCCTTCCAACGACTTCCTATTGAGGTGCCTTGATAAGCACTCTGGAACAGCCATTTGTTGAGAAATTTCTTTTGGCAACCCTCCCTTTCTTGAGGGTGCAATGATGGCCCTTCTACAACATAGGTCCCTAGCTACCCATGAGGGGGTTTTGGTAATGAACCAGCAGGGATTTTTTTAAAAGCCTCGGAATCTTTTGAGTTTTAGATTAAATTAGTTGATTCGAGATTAGGGTAATAGGTGTTTAAGAACCTTTTTTGATATGCTAATTTTTTAAAGGGTTTTTTTTTTCAGGAGTTTAGCCAAAATCATCATTATTAAACAATAAAAACCTGAAAAATTTTAGTTGGGTGTAATGAAATAAAAATATAAAGTTTAATTGAATCATTACATTAGGAAAATAATGAAATTTAGCATATATGTAATTTTTTTGAAAGGCCTGTATGGGCCCACTAATTCTTTGCCATTTGGTTCTCTTTATTGGTTGTAGACCCTGTGGTTTGTGTGTTGCAGCCCAAATTTGGTTGGGCCCAAACTTTTTAGTTCGACAAAAAAAGCTCTTGTATTAAACATTCGTTTCTTTACAACAATTGCAGTTATATACTTCTACGTGTCCTGCCCCTTATAATGTGGGATGACTACAAGCTCAAGAAAGGGGGGGACACGTTTTGGGCATCAAGCAGCGAAAAAAATTTCTGATTCGCCTCACTTAAAATCTTCCGAGGATTTCAAGATACTAATTGTGACTCTAAATTGCTTA
>JARQOD010006782.1:0-41490 GCA_033576555.1 Oophaga sylvatica | reverse complement strand
TATAACTAGATTTCATGCTAAGTTTTGACACTGTCATAATTGAAAATTAAATTTTGTATTCAATATGCATGTGTTAATTAATTGTTATATCAAGAAAACAATATATATTCACCATAGCATCATTCTTAAAATGATTATTTTTATCTTTTATTTCTTTTGCTTTCATGCATTTTGATTAAAATATACAGGGGGTATAATATGTAATTTTTACCTCTGCAACAAATCTTGCTGTGCTCTACCAAGTAATTTTCTCTCACTCTCATGAAGTCTGGTAAATTAGGAGGACAAATTAATATAGATATATATATATATATATATATATATAGATATATATATATATATATAATATATATATATATATATATATATCTATATATATATATATATACCGTGTTTCCCCAAAAGTAAGACAGTGTCTTACATTCTTTTAACCCCCAAAAGTACCAATATGTCTTACTTTCGGGGTATGTCTTATATTGGAAAATAAATGTCGATTTTTGTCATCAATGCCTCCCATTGTCATCAATGCCTCCTCATTATCATCAATGCCTCCCCATTGTCATAAATGCCTCCCCATCATCACTGCCCTCCCCCCTCACACATGCAGCACACAAGCACTCTCTCACATACACACACACTGATGCACACAGACAGACACACACGCACGCACACACACACACACACACATCTCACCTGTCCGCCGGCGTCCGCGCTCTCTGCCACAGCCGGCCACTGAATGATGACGTCATTCAGCGGCGCTGCTGTGAAAGGAAGCGCCGGCGGCCCCTGGAGCCCGGAGCTGCGGCAGCGGAGGCACGGGAGAGGTAAGTATTGTGCCAGCTGCTGCCGGGGACCTGAGCAGGCGGGGGCGGGTGGCGGCGCTGACACCGCTCTCCTCCACTAACGGGCGCCGGGGTGCCCGACGGCGAGTGAGCCCCCCCGCCTGCGTCCGCATCCCGCAGTTAATGCAAAAGGTACCGGTATATAGCTATTTTTCCAACGTACAGTTTACTACCGGTATGTCTTACTTTCGGGGTACGTCTTACATTAGCCGATCCCCCTAAAATCCCCACTATGTCTTACTATCGGGGGTGTCTTACTATCGGGGAAACACGGTATATCATTTTAATGAAGGTAGAATACACTATCAAGCTCCTTGCTAAATTAAAATCATGATCTGCTAGCCTGATCTCACAATTGAGAGTAAATTTGCTGTGTTATAAGCCTGAAGAAAAATATTTACAAAAAAACAGTTAGAAATTGATTTTCCATGAGAAATCACTTGAGCACTGAGAATCATTATCTGTCATAGACTACAGGTTTTCATGGTTGGAACAATACTACTATGGTGAGAACACAGTAAAATAATGAAGGTGTTACATGGTAGGGCAGATAATCCCAATTTTACAAGCGAAAAGTATATTCATGGCACACGACTGCTAATTCAATTAGGATATTCTTAAAGAAAAATCCAAAAAAATAGCACTTGGAAAATAAAGGTGGATTTACAGTACACTATTGTTATGAATGATGTCTTCTAAACAATAATCAAGCAATATTTAACCCCTTAGTAACGTAGCCAATTTGCAGCTTCATGACCAGGCCAATTTTTACTATTTTGACCACTGTCATTATGAGGTTATAACTCTGGAACGCTTTAAAGGATCCTGCTGATTCAGAGATTGTAATTTTATGACATATTGTACTTCATGTTAGTGGTAAAATTTCTTCGATACGACTTGCGTTTATTTATGAAAAAAATGCTTGGAAGGGAAGGAGCGCAGTTTGACTTTTTAAGGCTATTTTCACACATCAGGTTTTTTGTGTCAGGCATAATCCGTTGAATACCTGAAAGGACGGATCCGGCGCTGATTTTGGATCCGACCTGAACTTTTCAACCCGGAAGATGCAGGTACGCATGTCTGGCACAGAGAGAGACCTTGGTTTCCAGAATCCGGATCAGTCTTTTGACGGATTGCACAAAAGACTGGTCCGGTACCATAGAATTCCATTATTTCCAGACGCCTGATGCGCCGCTTCAGGCACTATCAGGTGGGTCCGCTAAAAAAAAAAACGTTGCAGTGACCGTCTTGTCCGGCCACCGGAATGTACATTTCCGCCGGATCCGGACAAAAAACAGATGCAACGCAACGACATCAGGCGCGATCCGGCGCTTAATGAAAGTCAATGACAAAAAAACGCATCCGGTACCGGATCCGTTTTTTTAACAACACGCCGGATCGTGCCTGACGTAAAAAAAACTGATGTGTGAAAGAGGCCTAAATGCAGAATTGGCTGGAATTGAGATCGGACGCCATGTCGCATTTGGACAGCCCCTGATGTGCCTAAACAGTGGAACCCCCCACAAGTGACACCATCTTGGAAACTAGACCCCTTAAGGAACTTATCTAGATGTGTGGTGAGCACTGTGAACCCCCAAGTGCATCACACAAGTTTATAACGCAGCGCCGTGAAAATAAAAAAAACATTTTTTTTCCACAAAAATGATCTTACCCCAAAATTTTTACTTTCACAAGGGTACCAGGAGAAATTAGACCCCAAAATTTGTTGAGCAATTTATCATGAGTATGAGGATACCCCATATGTGAGAGGTAACCACTGTTTAGGTGCATGGCAGATCTTGGAAGGGAAGGAGTGCCATTTTGGAATGCAGACTTTGATTAAGTGGTCTGTAGGCATCATGTTGTGTTTGCAGAGCCGCTGATGTGCCTAAACAGTGACCTCATTTTGGAAACTAGACCCCCAATAAGCTTATCTAGCTATGTGGTGAGAACTTTGAACCCCAAAGTGCTTCACAGAAGTTTATAACGCAGAGCTGTGAAAATAAAAAATCATTTTTTTCCACAAAAATTACATTTTCACCCCAAAATATTTACTTTCACAAGGGTACCAGGAGAAATTAGACAACAAAAGTTGTTGTGCAGTTTGTCATGAGTACACTGATACCCTGTAAGTGGGGTGGGGGACCACTGTTTGGTCTCATGGCAGAGCTTGGAAGGGAATGAGTGCCGTTTTGGAATGCAGACTTTGATGTGGTCTGCGGGCGTCATGTTGCGTTTGCAGTGCCCCTGATGTGCCTAAACAGTGGAAACCCCCCACGAGTTACCCTATTTTGGAAACTAGACCACCCGGGAGATTATCTAGATGTGTGGTGAGCACTTTGAACCCCCAAGTACTTCACAGAAGTTTATAACACAGAGCCATGAAAATAAAAAATCATTATTTTTCCACAAAAATGATATTTTCACCCCAAAATTTTTACTTTCACAAAGGCAACAGGAGAAATTATACCTCAAAAGTTGTTGTCCAATTTGTCCTGAGTATGCTGATAGCCAGTTTTTTGGGGGGAACCACTGTTTGGGTGCATGGCAAAGCTCAGAAAGGAAGGAGCGCTGTTTTATAAAGAAAACTTTGATGGAATGGTCTGGTGGCGTCTAGAGATGAGCGGTGTTCGAATCGAACTGTTCGCCACTTTCAAATTTGAGCTGTTTTGGGCGGTGTTCAAGCCGTTCGATGAACCAGAACGATTTGGAAAAAAAACCGGCTGTTCGAGATTATGTTCGATACTGTTCGTGCACCAAAATCGTAACTTGATTTTTTCTCAGTAATGCTGAGAATCAATGTTAATTACACAGTTTGAGTGTACAGCGGGGCGGTGGGAGGGGCATGGGATGGATCTCTGCAGAAATAATGAAGATCTCCATTTTTTTTCTCTTTCCCACATTTCCAGTGGGCGGTGCAGTCTGTCAGCCTATCAGCAGCGCACACACGGAGCAAATTTATTTTTTTTCACACAAACAAGGGCATGTGTCATTGGCTGTGTATGTTACATGTCCTTGCCCTATAAGACCCAGCCATTTTCCCCGTCACCACCATTTTCTCACTGCTGCAGCTCAGTGTTAGACGGCACTGCTGCTGCTGTGAGCGCTATCTTGTGCAGCAGCAAATTGGTAGCGAAATTTCACTTAAAGTGACAGAAAGGTTTGGGAGTAGGGAGTGGGACTAGTTTGTAATTGCAGCCCTTTTGAGAGCTAGGTTACAGCAGTTCCAAGCACTTTTAGCAGGCAGGTCTGTGCTCTTAATAAATAGACAGATAGGTTGGGAGTAGTGACTATTTGTAATTGCAGCCCTTTTGAGGGCTAGGTACATCAGTTCCTATTACTTTTTGAAAGCTCCACCAGCATTCAAATAATTATGAATTTTGAGCTGCATCTTGCCTGTAAAATAATTGTGGGCTTAGTAGCAATGTGTGGTACTCATTCTATTAGGCCATCTATACAAAGCTCCGACAGCGTTCAAATAATAAAGAATTTTTAGCTGCATCTTGCCTGTAGAATAATTATGGGCATAGTAGCAGTGTGTGGTACTCATTCTATTAGGCTATCTATACAAAGCTCCACCAGCGTTCAAACAAAAAAGAATTTTTAGCTGCATCTTGCCTGGACAATAATTGTGGGCATAGTAGCAGTGTGTGGTACTCAATCTATTAGGCCATCTATACAAAGCTCCACCAGCGTTCAAATAAAAAAGAATTTTTAGCTGCATCTTGCCTGTAGAATAATTGTGGGCATAGTAGCAGTGTGTGGTACTCATTCTATTAGGCCATCTATACAAAGCTCCACCAGCGTTCAAATAAAAACAAATTTTTAGCTGCATCTTGCCTGTAGAATAATTGTGGGCATAGTAGCAGTGTGTGGTACTCATACTATTAGGCTATCTATACAAAGCTTCACCAGCGTTCAAATAAATATGAATTTTTAGCTGCATCTTGCCTGGACAATAATTTTGGGCATAGTAGCAGTGTGTGGTACTCATTCTATTAGGCCATCTATACAAAGCTCTACCAGCGTTCAAATAAAAAAGAATTTTTAGCTGCATCTTGCCTGGACAATAATTGTGGGCATAGTAGCAGTGTGTGGGACTCATTCTATTAGGCCATCTATACAAAGCTCCACCAGCGTTCAAATAAAAAAGAATTTTTAGCTGCATCTTGCCTGTGGAATAATTGTGGGCATAGTAGCAGTGTGTGGTGCTCATTCTATTAGGCCATCTATACTAAGTTCCACCACCTGTGTATCTAATAAAATTGTTTTACTGCTTCTAACCCAGCCAATCCTTTTGGGCTAGTATCACAAATTGGCCACTCAGCTATGCTCGGTGTCCATCCATCGTTTTTTGTGCAAACAACTTCAGAGTTGTCAATTAGTTAATCACCAAAATGAGTGGCAAAAGGCCTGCTGCTGTTGGAAAGGGGAATAGGCGTGTTGGGAAGGGAAAAAAAGGTTGTGTCCGTGGGGTAGGTGTTAAAGCAACAGTAACATCTGCAGAAGAAAGACCATCTTCCAGCCTAACTAAGATGTCTACTACTTTTAGTGGACAATGTGATACGATCCCTTTCTTACGGCTACGCCCATCGCTACAAATTCCAGATGAGGCACAAAAACAGCAAGTGCTTCAACAGATATCAAGTGCTCCTTTATGTCGGCTCTCCTCCACCTCAACTTCAACATCACAAATACTTCAGTCCTCAGAGGTGTCACCCCAATTGCACTTGCTTCCTCACAGCTCCCAAGTCTCCAGCTGCCCGTCTGAGTATGGGGTAGAACAGATGGTTGAGTCTGCAGAGCAGTTTACTCATACTATAGCCTGGGAATCAGAGGTCGTCTCCAGAGCTTCTGTGAATGCAGACGAGGAAATGATCTGCACTGATGCCCAGAATTTTTCTGAGTTGGATCCAGGACCAGATGAAGAAGTTTCTGAGCATAATGTAGACCCTCGATCCCAAACTGTAACTCCTGTTGGTGGAGACAATGAGAAAGACGATGATGAGACTCAAATACCTGACTTCAGCGACAACTTGAGTTCTTTGTCAGGGCAGGAAGAGGTTGGCTCTGAGGACGACGGGTGTGAGAACACACAGGGTGATGATGACGAGGTTGCCGATCCAACTTACTGTCAACCCACAGTGAGCCAGCCGATGAGGTCAGCGGAGGAGGTGGAGGAGGATTCTAGTGATGACGAGGTCAGGATGTGCCTTCCTGGACAGAGACGTAGTACTGGAAGCACCTCACCAAGTGCATCCTCAACCACAACTCTGCCTCTGACCACAAGTTGTGTTGGCACTTCAGGTCGCATGGGTTCTAAGCCTTGCATAGCCTGGGCATTTTTTCAGATCGATAAGGATGACCCAACTCGTGTTATCTGTAACTTTTGTGACCAAAAGTTAAGCAGAGACCAAAAAAATCCATAGTTTGTGTACCGGGCCAACCACCGTTGGCCCCATCTTGTGCATCTGCGACAGCGGCCTCTTCATCCTCTGTGATGCTGGCTGTTGTGCATAGATGGGGTTGAGTAGGGTGTCCCTGGACAACTGACAGTCTGTGAGGAAGATGCAGGCGCAAAACTTAGGTTGCCTTGATCCAAAGTTGGTGCTCTCGATGTCGGAGAGTGCTCAACACCAGCTGGTGTTTCCACTTCCAAATGAAATGATGACCTGCCAATCAGACTGGTTGTTGCGGGTAAAGAGGTGCCAGGTCTGAGTCTCAAAACAGGTCTGACTGCTGTCCCCCCCAGACAGCAGTCAGACCTGTTTTGAGACTCAGAACTGGCACCTCTTTACCCGCAACAGCCAGTCTGATTGGCAGGTCATCATTTCATTTAGAAGTGGAAACACCAGCTGGTGTTGAGCACTCTACGACAAGTTGGTGCTCTCGATGTCGGAGAGTGCTCAACACCAGCTGGTGTTTCCACTTCCAAATGAAATGATGACCTGCCAATCAGACTGGCTGTTGCGGGTAAAGAGGTGCCAGGTCTGAGTCTCAAAACAGGTCTGACTGCTGTCCCCCCAGACAGCAGTCAGACCTGTTTTGAGACTCAGACCTGGCACCTCTTTACCCGCAACAGCCAGTCTGATTGGCAGGTCATCATTTCATTTAGAAGTGGAAACACCAGCTGGTGTTGAGCACTCTCCGACATCGAGAGCACCAACTTTGGATCAAGGCAACCTAAGTTTTGCGCCTGCATCTTCCTCACAGACTGTCAGTTGTCCAGGGACACCCTACTCAACCCCGTCTATGCACAACAGCCAGCCCTCGGTCCCTCAGATGTGGACAAGTAAATGACCATTTCCTCCTAGCGATGAGAAAGCAAAGAGGTTGAATTTCACCATCTGCAAGCTCTTGGCTACAGAAATGCTGCCTTTCCGCCTGGGGGACACAGAGGATTTTCGAAACCTTATGTACGTCGCAGTGCCCCAGTACCAGATGCCCAGTCGGCACTACTTCTCAAAGAAAGGTGTGCCTGCGCTCCACCAGCATGTTGCACACAACATCACCGCTTCTTTATGTCACTATGGTGACAGCAGGACAAGGGTCTCCTGTCCAAGTCTTGCCGTCCCTACGAGTTGTGAGTCAATCCTCTTTCTCTCAAAGTTCCTCCACTGCTTCTGCCTCCTCGACCTCCTCTTGGTCCTCCACCTGCACCCAAAGCCTGTCAGGTCACGCCACCGGCTTTCTAACTGCGCAGAAGGGATCCTGCACACCTCCTTGCTATGCTGGCAATCAGGGATCAACGTCATCAGGCGGTTTTTATGTTGAAATGTCTGGGAAATGTGAGTCACACAGCTGAGGAGTTGTGGTCAGCTCTGGAGAACCAGTTTCATGAATGGTTGTCTCCACTGGACCTGCAACCAGGGAAGGCCGTGTGCGACAATGCAGCAAACTTGGGTGCGGCCCTTCGCCGGGGCAATGTCACACACGTGCCTTGTATGACTCACGTGTTGAACTTGGTTGTCCAGCAATTTTTAGCCCACTATCCCGGACTACATGGCCTTCTGCAGAGGGCACGGTCACTGTGTGCACACTTCCGCCGTTCGCATCCCACAGCTCAGCGACTTACATCTCTACAGAAGTCGTTGGGCCTGCCACTTCACCAGCTAAAATGTGATATGCCAACATGGTGGAATTCAACTCTGCACATGTTGCAGCGACTGTTGCAGCTCCGACAAGCCCTGGTGCAATACGTTCTGACTTAAAGTCTGGGCCAACGAGATCCAGAGGTGGGGTAAATCACGCTGGAGGAGTGGTCTCAGATCAGGGACCTATGCACACTTCTTCACAGTTTTGAAATGGCCACGAAGATGTTTAGTGCTGACGATGCCATTATCAGCATGACTATTCCGGTGATTTACATCCTGGAGCACATGTTAAACAGAATTCAGAGTCAGATGGTGGAACAAGAGGAGGTGGAGGAAGTAGAGGAGGAGGAGTTGTATGCGGAAGGGCTAACATCTTTAAGGTCCAGACGGTCAGCAGCACCAAGGCTGCTAGCATGGGAGGGTGGGGGAGAGGGATTAACCAGGGCGCATGGTAGCAGCCAAACTAGTGAGGAAGGTGCAGGAGCCCAGGAAGAAGTGGAGGACGAACTGGCGATGGGCATGGAAGACTCATCAGATGAGGGAGACCTTGATCACATTTCTGTTGTGCGAGGTTGGGAGAAGAGGGCAGAGGAAGGAAGCAGGATTCTTACTTTGCCACCAACACAACAGGGATTTGGTGCTCCTGGATGCACAAGACACATGAGTGCCTTCTTGCTGCAGTACCTGCCACATGACCCTCAAATTGTCTGAATTCGAAATAATCCTGACTACTGGGTAGCCACACTGTTAGATCACCGGTACAAAAGTAAATTTGCCGAAATAATTCCTGCCATAAAAAAGGGATTCACGCATGCAGAAGTATCAGCAGAGACTGTTGCATAATCTTACATGTGCTTTTACACAAAACAGCAGTGGTGCACGTAGTGAATCTCACAGTTCTAACTTGCCAACCATGGGACTGTCGAGTCTTCAGCACTCAAGCCGTAACAGAAACACAGTATCTGCTGGTGTTAACAGCAATTTTGCGGAATCCTTTCACCACTTTTTTAGCCCATCCTTTGCAAGGCCACAGGAGACAAGAAGTCAGACACATAGTCAACGCCTAGAGACTATGGTACAGGAGTATCTCCAACTGAACATCGAAGCCATGACTGTGTCACTGGACCCTTGCTCTTTTTGGTCTTCCAATCTGGATAAATGACCGGAGCTCGCCACTCACGCCTTGGAGATCTTGTCATGCCCCGCAGCCAGCGTTCTCTCTGAACGTGTGTTCAGCGCTGCTGGTGGTGTGCTGACAGATAAGCGCATGCGGCTGTCCACTGAGAATGTAGACAGACTCACGTTCATAAAGAAGAACAAATCATGGATCCGCAAGGACTTTTCTACCCTGTGTCATCCTGGGGAGAGTAAAAGCTGGAGGATTTGTTAAAATCACCTCACCAAACGTTTTAAGCAACTCTGGGGCAATTGATGCTACTTGAGTGGTGTCTGTGCCACAAATTTTTGGAAAAAATGGAGACTATTTTTGGAGTCCCCTTGCTGTGTTTTACGTGACGTTGGCATCGTCAATTACAGGTGGGTTGAGTCCCCCCCCCCCCTTTTTAACCGTAAGAAACTACATACACTATTTCTTGGGGTAACACAGATGGTTGAGTGTCAAGATTAAGCTGTTTACTCCTACTATAGCCTGGGAATCAGAGGTCTGCTCCAAAGCTTCAGTGTCTGCTAGTCAGTGAAGTAGCCACCGGCTGTAGATGTAATTAAAATTTTTTTTTGCAAATTCCTTTTTTTTTCTTTTTTGTGGTGAAAAAGTACAAGAAAATACAATATACATAGTAAGAGGGGTAGTATAACTTTAAATGAATGCATAACGACAGTACATTGGGGGTTTCAGGGAGGGTTTTCCATCAATATCCGAATCAAGCATGTATTTTTCTTTTCCAATAATTTTATTCAAATTCTCAAGGACGGGATGGGAAACAATAGGGAATTAGGAAGGGAACGAGGGAGATACAAGGAAAGGGAAAGGAAAAAGCAGGAAAGGCAGTGAAGGAGGAAACAAAATGAAATTGTAACTATAGTACATTAGTGACAAAGTTTATAACATAAAATGAACTAATAAGAAAGAAAACAGACAAGTACATTTCGTATATTAGGGAAACAATTCCATCCATTTGGACCATTTTTGAAGAATTTATCGCAGTGGTTATTACCCAATGCTAGTTTATATTCAAACGATTTATGAAGTGTGATTTTATCAACAATGTCTTGAAAAGAGGGTGACTCTGATTTTTTCCAGTAGAGAGCAATGCTGTTTTTGGTTACCAGTAGGATGTGGACTATTAATAATCTCAAATGTGGGTCAATTTTTTAAGTATTTAATGTGAGAAGGGCCAATTGAGATGTTAGTAGAATTTGTTTAGAAGAGATGGCATTAATAAGACCCAAAACTTTCTTCCAGGGGGGACGGATTTTCGGGCATTGCCAGAAAATGTGTAGGATATTACCATAACGACCACAGTTTCTCCAGCAATTAGGTGAATGAATTTTGTTAATTTTAGATAATCTAGCAGGAGTAAAATACCACCTTGTGAGGAGTTTGTGGTATGATTCTCTAAGGGCCATAGAGAGAGAAGATGCATAGGAAAGCGTACATGCATATTCCCATTCAGAGTGGTCAAACGTTACATGAAGTTCCGACTCCATTTAACATGTTTTGTGTTTTGACCAACTGTGCTGTGGTTAAACCATTGGTAAACGTATTAAGACTCGAAAAAATTTTTGATCTAAGTTACAAAGTAAATTTAAAACCGGTTCAGAAATCCGAGGGCGCACTTGCAGGAAGACATATTTGTTCCTTGAGAATAATGTAGTGAAAAAATGATAGGGAGGATGAATGGAAATGTTCTTTAATAAAAGAATAAGGATAGAATTTAGAACCATCGTAGATATCTCCCAGTTTCTTAATACCCAATTTGAGCCAGAGAGGGTCCAAGACCATTCCCCTAGATTCATGGATAAGAGATAATGGAATATTCTTGAGGATATGGATTTTATAACAACCCTTTTTTGGTTTGCAAGCCTTTTCCAGGCCTCAATGGAGGGCTGGAGAATGGGTTTGGGAACTATAAGGAATTTGCTTGTTTAAGAGAAAACCTAATACTAACAAATGGGGAGGTTTGTAGTTGTTTAAAAAGAGTTCTAAATAGTACCAGGCTGGAGGGTCTTTATGAGGCCACCAAAAACAGCTCTGTTTTATCAGATTAGCAGAGTAATAAGCCGAAATGTTCGGTAGTCCAGCTCCACCATAAATTTTTTGATTATAAAGAACATTTTGAGCCACTCTGGCTTTCTTCCTACCCCAAATAAAATGATTAAGTGAGCTTTGCAAACTGGTAAGGAATGAGGAGGAGATTTTCAAGCATGTATTTTTCAATATGAAAGCTAGAGAGAGAGGGAGCGGACCACGGCAGACCACCAATCAATAGAGTGCGATTATGATCATTGTTGTGCCGACATCACGGATAACTTTAGTTGGGGCCTTGTGGTAGGCGTCCGAGTTTATTAAATCAATACAATTCCTCCAAATCACACAGTATCTATCAACATCAGCCGGTGAGATGGCAATCATATGCTCCATCCTATTAAGGAGGGAGATCTGCGCAAACCATTCCTCCACATGTGATGGGTCTCTGCTTTTCCAGTGTTGTGGAATGACATTCTTAGTCACCTGTATTAGGTAGCCTATTGATGAGCTTTTATAACTACTTTACTTTTTGGTAACATTGATAAAAGGAGGGCTTCGGGCGTATTAGGGATAGTCCAACCTGTTATTTTCTCAATCATTCGAACCACCTTTGCCCAAAATGCATTTATTATAGAGCATTCCCACCATATGTGTGACATTGTCCCTTCCCCTCCCCACATCTCCAAAATCTATCTGAGACCACTGGATACTGTCTATGAAGGACTGCTGGTATCCAGTACCATCTAGAGATAATTTTGAAGGAGGTTTCCTGAGCTTTGGACCCTATTGAGGTTTTATGTGTTAGGAAGAAACATTTATCTCATTGTGAGTCACAGAAGGACTTCCTCAGTTCCCTTTCCCATGCACCACATAATCCTGGCCTATTGTCAGTTACCTGGGCAATGAGGAGATTATACAGTAGGGAGATGGAGTGTGTAGGAGGTGACAATGATAGGCTCAATTTTCATAGTTTGTGAGATCTCTATGAAGATGTGTGCGCTTCTTCACAGTTGAATAGAAGTGTTGTAGCTGGCTATATTCAAAATTTGCTTTCTGGGAAGTGGCTTTCCCTGTAACAAGTAATTGAGGGGGAGCAGCGAAGTATTGGAGATACATGAGAAAATAATATCGGATGGGATTTATTTGAACCGAGAAATCTATTTGCAGATAGTCCTGGTGGGAAATCTGGATTATCTGAAATCGGGAGCAAGGGGCCCTGGGGTCATTGAGGATAAGCTTTTTTTGGGGATCTCAAAGCCAAAGCAGTGGCATAAGTACTATATGACATGAGGCCAAGAGAGAGGACAATTAAATGGGCGCACCATGGGAGAGTGCGAAGAGCTTTAGGACAAATGGATTGAGCTATTTTGACCCACAATTTCCCCTCCGAATGATGGAAGAAGTCGAGGATTCTAGCGTGTACTGCTGCCATGTAATACCTTCTACAATCCGGAAGGCTAAGGCTCCCCTTTTGTTTGTGTCTGATCAGAACGTCCCCCCGAATGCGTGGACTGCCCACTTGCCCAGATAAATCTGCAAAAGCTAATGCGTAGTCTTTACCAGAATATTTGAGGGAATTACCAGGGAATGGTTTGGAAGAGGTATAAGAGTTTAGGTAGGACGTTCATTTTTAGTATATTTATTCTGCCGAACCTGGAAAAATCCTTCACCGTCCAAGAAGTAAGATCTCTATGGAGTTGTTCATAAAGAGCCCAAAATTAAGAAAAAATAGATGGAAAGGTCTCTATGAATACAAATTCCTAAGTATTTGATACCCTGTGAGGGCCAGGCAAAGGGAAAGTTGGACTAGATGGAATCCTGTATGGATTTGGGGAGGGAAACATCGAGGGCCTCAGACTTTGCTGCATTGATTTTAAAATTTGACCATGTACCAAAGTGATCTATTTCAGCCATAACAGCAGTGATGGATATATGTGGTTGAGTGATATATACTAGGACATCATTCATCAGCAAATGCAAAGCACTTGTACTCGGTGCCTCCACCTCAATCCCCCTAATTTGGGGTTATTGTAAATTGATGAGAGCAGGTGCTCCATCACTAGGATGTTAAGAGAGGGGACATGAGGACATCCCTGCCTTGTCCCATTGGTGATTATGAAAGGTGATGATAATGTTCCATTTATCTTCAGCCTAGCTGATGGATTGCGATACAGGGCCATGATTTTGGCTATAAAAGGGTCCCCTACCCCAAGCTTTTTAAGAGAATAATATATGGCGTGCCAGGAGACTCTATGGAATACTTTCTCAGCATCCAACGAGAGTATCTAATTACAAATTTTTAACTGCATCTAGCCCAGACAATAATTTTGGGCCTAGTAGCAGTGTCTGCTAGTCAGCGGATTAACCCAGCTGTTAAGCAAGCTACACCACCTGTAGTTTGGACACTTAATTTTTTCAAAGGAAATGTTTCGGGCCCCCGGGACACTCAGTGAAGAACATCGGGGAGGCACCCCAAGGCACAGGTGCTGTGACTGGCGGTAGGACGCCTTGCGGTGGACCGCCAAGCTCGATCCTTATAAAAGCTTTTTAACTGCAGCAGCTTTACTGGACGCTACTGGAGCTGGAACTCTTTTTTATTATAAAGTATAAAACACACAACATATACATAAACCAAAACACCAATCAAAAATGAAAAACGATACCGAAAGAAATAATCCAGACACACGGTCCTTCAAGTTCTTGTCTTCATTGACTCCTTCCTCCTCCACATGAGTCCCTTGCAGAACTTCACAGCTCTTCAGGGACCCCCAGCAGGAAACCTTCCAAGAAAAAGGGAAAGCCAAAAGGGGAAAAAAAAAAGAAACAACCCAATTCACTCTTTCACCCTTTCACCTACATACACACCGCACTTATTCACCATATTTACATATTTACAGGAAAAATATAACAACAAAAGGATTTGGCCCACTGCCCCAACGCAAAACACAAAATGGCCATTCTGGCCGCCAACACAATACTTAACCTATTTCAGAATATATACATATATATATATTTTTTTTTATTTTTTTTTTTTTTTACCCCCCACCTCACCACAGGTCCATTAGTTCATGGCCTCTTCACTGCAAGACTTGGGTCCATATAAGTTTATGCCCATTTTCCACATCAAGCATTTTTCCTTTGGGTCCGTGGGTCCATGGCAAGTTTCTTGCCCACTGCCCTTCAAAAAATTTTCATCCAAACCCCAAAAACCCCCCAAGCAACCCCCACCCAACCTAACTATATCCCAATCACACTACAGACACTCAAAATAATCATCTTAATGAAAACATATAATAATACATATAAATTATTAATATAATAAAATATAATTACAAAACTTAATTATTATTATTACAATACAATATAATTCCAAAACACAATTTACACTTTACAACATTATCAATATTACCATGACTGCAACATAACTAATTTTAAACATTTTCCTATCTACAAGGCCCAAGTTTGGTGCCTGCAAGCCTCAATATCCATTCTTATTTTATTGCAAAACAAAAAGCTACATTGTGTCATGCAATAGCCCACCACCAGGAGACTGGAGCCTAAGAGGCCCTGTCCCTTACCAACAACACATTCACCCTGTCCCTTGTCAATTAAAACTGTCCCTATTTCTGTCCCTAACCAAATGTCCCTATCTATCCCTATCTATCCCTACTCTACCTAACTAATTTAACTAACTCTCTATCTATCCCTCACAACTGCCCTCCTGTCCCTATCTGCCCCTACTTCTCTCCCTCAACACCCACACCACCTTATGCTATCCCTACCACCATTCACACACAAAAAACTTTCCCTTGAGTGTGTTTTTAAAAGGAGAAGCCCCTCCAAAGCCAGAGGCCCTCCTCACACCCAACCTCTCGAACTCCAAAGAACGCACCTTCCCCAGGTCACCCAAGATGTTACAAACCACCTCATCCCGGGGGAGGGCTTTCTGTTGCGTCGATACTAAACACCGTGCATTCCACGTGTAAAACCTGACCACTACGCTAACTAGGAATAAAGTGCTCCGCTCTCGGCCACCCAGGGATCTGAACGCCCCATAAACCCACTTGGCGTAGGAAAGGGACGCCAGCCGCGGCCAACGTATGGAAGCACCCACCCTTTTGTAAACCTCTGCATTAAAGGGACACTGAAGGAGGAAGTGCTCCATGCTTTCCAGCACGTCTCCACACTCCTCACGGGGCAACCCCGATCATCGGAGTTACTGTACTTCAGGTTGTCCCTTACAACAGTCTCCCGTGAAAGCAGCGCCAGGCCAAGTCCAAAACTTCGTGGGGATCCGCTTGAATTTAAAAGCCCGAGCCCCACCTCCAGATCCCGGCCTGGGCAATCCCTGAGGACCAGGGGCTTCTGGAAATGGGTCAACAGAACCCTTCTGTCAAGACATTGTCTCGACATGGTCCTGATTTCCCTCATTTCCAGACCCCACCGGCGGATTACCTTCAGAACCGGGGTAGCGTAAGCCGGGAGATGTCCGTGAGGTGTACGGAGATCCTTCACTTGCCCTCCTGTCTCCCATTCCTGGAAGAAGGCCGAAACCAACCCCTGCAGGAGATACCCACGGAGGAGCCCTCTCCAGCCAGAGGTTGGAAATATTGGCTTTAAGAAAGGTGTTCACTAAGAACACTACTGGGTTGACCATACCCAACCCACCTAGTCTCCTCGTACGGTACGTGACCTCTCTCTTGATTAGGTTGAGCCTATTCCCCCATAACAGTGGAAGAACAGGCTGTAAACCCGTGTCCAGAGAGGTTCTGGCAAGATGCACACACTGCCCAGGTAAATTAACAAGGGAAGCAGAAAGCTTTAGCCAAGCTAACCCTTTCCCTCAGGGTTAAAGACCAACCCTTCCACTGGTCCACCTTTTGGGCGGCAATCTTGAGTCTGCCCTCCCAATTTTGCTGGGGGTAGTCCCCGGGGCCAAATTCGATGCCTAGAATTTTGGCGGAGGCCTGGGGCTCTGGAAAGGGTGCCCGGGAGATCAAAACTAGGATCTCCCCCTCTCAGCCAGAGACTCTCACACTTTTC
Organism: Oophaga sylvatica; assembly: GCA_033576555.1. Taxonomy (NCBI): domain Eukaryota; kingdom Metazoa; phylum Chordata; class Amphibia; order Anura; family Dendrobatidae; genus Oophaga; species Oophaga sylvatica. The sequence goes on along the minus strand of JARQOD010006782.1, from coordinate 25,303 downwards.
CCGGTTGATCATGGACCCGGATGCCTCCGAGTAACGCACGACCTCGGACATGACCCAATCCGCCTCCCCTCTCGAGGATACGAAAAGGGAAACATCGTCAGCGTACGCCACCACCCTCAGAGGGGGCCCAGAGCCCGCCTGGTCCATCCCGACTCCACCAACGGTCCACGATCTACCCTCCTCAGGAAGGGATCGATCGCGAACGCGTATAAAAGTGGGCTCAGAGGACAGCCCTGACGGACCCAGAACCCACCTCAAAAGGGCGCCCTGACCAACCGTTCACGAGCGGGAAAGTCTCAGCCCTTGGTACAAGATCTCTAGCCAATTTACAAACCTCCCAGGCAGACCGTACCTTAAAAGGACAGACCAGAGGTACTCATGGTTAACCCGGTCAAAGGCTTTTGCTTGATCTAATGACAGTAGATACCCTTCCAGTGACCTGCCCTACCCTGTTCCACTGCCTCTCGGACACCGAGCACAGCACTAAAAGTGCTCGGCCTGGAACAGAGCAGTGCTGGGCCTCCGAAAGGAGCCGGGGTGCAAACTTGACCAGCCGGTTAAACAACACCTTCGCCAGAACCTTCCGGTCCGTATTGAGAAGCGCTATGGGACGCCAATTCTCAATACGGGACGAGTCTTTACCCTTTGACAGAATAATCAGGGCTGACCTCCTCATTGAACCGGGAAGAGTACCCGAGGAAAGACACTCATTAAACACCCCAGTCAAGAGGGGGACCAAGGAGTCCCTAAAGGTCTTATAGAACTCGGATGTTAAGCCATCCGGCCCTGGCGATTTTTTGGGCCGAAGCCCATCAATGGCCAGTCTCACTTCCTCTTCCCTGATTGCTTCTGCCAAACACCAAGAGAGGGATCATCCCCTGGCTCAGGGATGGTTTCAGCCAGGAAAGCCGACATCTCATCCCGATCTAGATCCCTCTTTCCCAAGAGGCGTGAGTAAAAGGACCTGACCACCTCCAGGATCCCTGATTTGGATCTGTTCAGGGACCCCGTACTGTCGATCAGTCCTGTCACCATTTTACAATTCACTGACATCTTACAGTTCCTGTAGGGGTCGGGTGAGCGGTACTTCCCGAAATCCCTCTCAAAAACCAAAGATGTGTGCCTATCATACTGACACCTCTTAAGCAAAGACTTCACTCTGGAGATTTCCTCACGGTCACCTCCAGTCGAGACGAGCTGCTCGAGTTTCCTCCCCAGAGCCTGATACAAGCGATGCCTGTTCAGACTCCTGAGGCTCGAGAGCTGGCGGAAGAACCCCGCCACCCGCTTTTTGAAGATCTCCCACCACTCTGACTTACTACTACAGAGATCCAAAAGCGGTACCTGGCTCTGAAGAAAATCCTCGAAGGATTGTCTCACGTTCGCTTCTTCCAGCAGGGACGAATTCAGCTTCCACAGCCCTCTTCCCATCCGGGGAGTCTCTGCAACATTCAGAGAAAAGAAAATTAGACAGTGATCGGAGAACTCCACCTCAACGGCGGACACAGCAGAAAAGATGGCATCCTCTTTAAAAAAAACCTGTCTATTCTAGATCTACAGCTACCCCTATGATAGGTGAAACCCCGTGGCCTGGGGTGTGCCGGATGTGGACATCCACCAGGCGAGCTTCACTGGCTATGCTATTAAGCGCGACGCTGTCATAAGCCAGGCGATCTCCAGGACCCCCCCGATCATGGGACCTCGTAATGGTGTTGAAGTCCCCACCGAAGACCACCTGTCGGCTTGTAAAAAGAAAGGGCTTAATCTTCAGGAAGAGACATTTCCGGTCCCACTTTGACTGTGGGCCGTAGATGTTTATGAGCCGCAGCTCTTGTCCCCTCATGAAGACGTCAAGGACCAGGCACCTCCCCATTTCTAACTCGATCACTCGTCTGCATTCCACATCTGCAGTCTTAAAAGGACTGCCACCCCGCTATACGGCTCGGCCGCAAGAGACCAGTATGAGGGCCCGCACCTCCACTCTCTCCGTGTTTATGTATGGCCCCCATGTCAGTTAGTCTGGTCTCCTGCAAAAATAAAATTTCAGCCTCAATTCGGGTGAGAAAATCAAAGGCCGTAAATCTAGCCGCATCTGACTTAATGCTGGCGACATTAATGGACGCCAGCGTCAACGGGGCGAGTTCAGCCATCATGAGTGATCAAGTTCGACGGCCTTCTTCTTACCCACCCCGCTCCCACCACCCTCTGGGGAGGAGTCAGAACCCTTCCTCTTTAAGGTGGTCGAGGTGTCCATTCCTCCTCCCCTGGTGTTCTCCCCTCCGGACTCCGGGTCTGTCCCCCCCTTAGGAGAAACAACGTCCCCCAAGGGTTGGACTCCGCCATCCCCTGAAGGACCCCCGATGCCGCCCTCGGCCCCTTGCCTCGTCCGACGACTCTTTAGCAGAGTCTCCAAGGGCTTGGAACCGGTTGGAGAGTGTGATCAGAGGGGGAACGGTGGGCCCTTCCGTTGGTACCTCACGGTCGGGGGTGGGGGGGGATTTGGAAGACTTGTTCAGCCTCCTCCTCCCCTCCTGTTGGTATGTTTTTTCCCACCCATTGATGTTGTAGGCTGCTCTAAGACTTCCTCATCAACACTTTCATATTGAGAGGAGCTGTCTGAGTCAGCCGCTTTATCCTCCCTCTCCATCCTCCTGATCTCCTCGTTCACCGCTTCCTCCCTCAGGGCCTCAGAGGCTTTAGCCACCAACCTAGAGGGAGGAGCAGGCACCAGCCCGGCTACCCGGGGTTCCACCTGCTCCTTACCCCCATGGCGAGCCGCCTGCCTCCGCTGATATGAGGGGCCTCTAGTGACCTTGCCTTTCCTCACCGGCCCCTCAGCCCCCTCCCCGCCACCACTGCCCCCGCGACGGAGGAAGCCACCGCCGAGGTTTCCCCCCCACAGTCTCCCCCACCGGGCCCGCAGCAGTATTGGAGAAGGAGCGAGGGCAGCGGCTATACGGGTGACCAAGGTCACCACACAGGTGGCACCGAATGTCCTTACACGCAGTGGCGAGATGACCCACCCCGCCACACAAGGCACATTTCTGCACCTTGCAGCTTGCGCTGAAGTGGCGGGGATCGCCGCACTTGTGACAGACCTTCGGCTGCCCCTGGTAGAAGACCAGGATCCTGTCCCTTCCCAGGAATGCCGAGGAAGGGATGTGGGTGACCGTATCGCCTGAGACCTTCAACTTAACCATGAAGGTCCAGCCCCCCGACCAAATACCAAATCGTCCCTGTTCTTTTTTGGGACCTCGGTGACTTCCCCATAAAGGGAAAGCCATGTCATTATGTCTCACGCCTGAGAGTGACTCGTTACGTGTCACCACGGTCACTCTCTTGACGGAATTCTGGCGAGACACCGCCTGCACGACGAAGCCTCGCCATCCGGGCTCCCCCTTCACCAGCTCATAATTTGACCAGAAGAGCTCAAGCCCCTCTGGCCGAACAAAGCTGATGTCAAAGAACCGGGCCGATGAGGGATGGATCAGGGCAAAGATGTCATCCGCCCTGAAGCCCATCTTCAGGAGGAGCTCCACCACCCTGCTCCTGGGTGGGCAAGCTTCACTCCCCCCCACCGAAGACGGACCACATTCCTCCTCACCGGCCCTTTCCTGGCTGTCGGGAGAGACCAGACAGTCCCTCCCTCTCTTCTCTCTTGGAAGGCGGCCAAACCATGCCTCTCTATCCAGAAAGACAAGTCCACCGTCCTCCCCTCTACTATTATTGACCTTTCTCCCCTTTTGAGGGCCTCCAGGAAACGGCGGTGCAAAACGCCGTCCCCGGAGTCCAGAGGTGAGGAGACCCCTGAGAACCCCCCAGGAGCCCCCCGACCCCCAGCCGCGACCCCCGCAAATGAACGCCTGGGTGCCACGGCTGGGGGGGCAGATGGGCCAGCCCCCACCCCACTCGTACTTGCTCCCATATTCACTCTAGCATCCACCCCTGCATTCACTCCCACACTCACTCCCTCATTCATACCACTTTCGCCATCATTCACACCTCCATGCACCACCTCCAAAAAGTTCCTCAAAAATGTCACTCACACCATCACTATCATCCTCACTATCCATTATACATTATTTACACTATTCACATTATTTACATTATTTATATTGCCTTTAGCATTGCCTTTAGCATTGTTGTTTTTAACACCTCCTGCTGGGGGCCCTGGCTGGATTGCGGTGTTACTGCCACTTTTTTTTCTCTTCTGCCCAGGAGTGCCGCTGCCCCTTTAAATGCCCTAGAGCAGAGTGCACTCAGTACACCCTGCCTGGGCTCGGGAGCAGCAGCAGCTCCTGAGCTCTCCGGTATCACTTTTTTTTTTTCTTTATTTGTGCTTCCTAGGGCAGGGACGGACCTTGCCACCGCACGCTGTCCTCCACACACCTCCCCCGCCGGCTTCACCTGGAGCGCCGGAGCCCCCGCACCACCAGATGATGGTAAGTGGGCTGGGGACCCCTACAACTCCCTACCGGCTTTCGGGGGCCCAGAACCGATGGTATGGGTGGGCAGGACAGAGGGCGGGGACCCGCTGAGGCCACGCCCCCCCACCGGCCGCAGCCACTCCAGGCTGGGCAGCAGCCCCTTTGAGGCCACGCCCACCCAGATGACACGGGCACAGTGGGTGGAGCCACGGCTGCCGAGGCCACGCCCCCCACCGGCCACAGCCACTCCAGGCTGGGCAGCAGCCCTTGCGAGGCCACACCCACCCCAGATGACGTGAGCACGGCGGGCGGGACTGCGGCCGAGGAGGGCACGCCCCCCTGCATGCCTCTGCCTTTGCAGGCAGGGCAACATTCAGGGAGGCCACGCCCCCTTTACAGGCCTTCACCGCCTCTCTGCACCTACCACCTGCTGTAGGCAAGGCTGGCCACTCCCCTTCGGCATCCAGTGGTGGGGGGCCCCCGCACGGACCCCTTTTGGGGTCTACGTGCCGAGTGCCCCGGCTTCACCACGGCTGCCTCCAGGGGAGCGACCAACACCTGCAGGTTTTTAATTGCTGCTTTACAGCAGTATCCGCGCCCTTCCTATGCTTCTGGACCCCCATAAGTGATCCAGATTTAACGGACCCGTTCGTGGGGGGCCCAGAAGCTGCTCTCACCGCCAGAGATGCGGCCCCGGCTTTACCTTTACCTGGTGCTGGGCCAGCCCCCCTGCCACAGGGGACTGAGCCCAAGCACCACCACCAATACCGGCACCGACCTCCATATCGCTGCCTGAATCTGAACTGCCACCACCAGATGTGACAGCAAGACCCAGGCAGACCTTACTCTCCCCGCTCCCTTGCTCCGGACTCACCACAGGGCCCGAGCTGGGGTGGGCAGCGGGTTCCGCACAATGGGACTGGGGGGCCCCGGAAAGAGGGACAAAAACAAGCTTCTCCTCCACCACTTGCTTTGCCTTACGCCTCCTCCTCCTCTTCCCGGTTGCCTCATCCTCGAGGCAGACCTTGTCCCAAACAACAGTGTGCCAAACCGTGCTGGAGACTCAATCTGCCTCACTTGCTGTAGGATGAGGCAGCCCCCCTCGTTATTACTCCCGCTCCCTCCTTCCTTCCCCTCACTCCCACTTTCCTCCATGTCACTGGAGTCCGGTGGGAGAGTCACTTGTTCGGGGGCTATCCCGCTGCGCGATACCTGGGAGCTCTTACCCACCAGGTCCTGGGCGCTCTTATCCACCAGGTCCTGGGCGCTCTTACCCACCAGGTCCTCAGGTGGAGCTGGCGCAGATGTTCCGCCATCTTCCTCCTCCTCGTCCTCCACCTGGCTGGGGCCTCCTGACCCCCCAGGAGACCCACCGGTCAGGGCTCTGAACCGGTCATCGTTCCTTAGCTTCTCCCCAAAGGGGCCGCTTCCCTCCAGGATGGTCTTCCTCCTCTCTTCCAGCGTTCTTATCTCCCCCTTCAGCCTTTCGACGGTGGCAGATACCTCTGCTCTCTTTGAGGCAGGGAGCCGATTTTTTGCCATTACTCGGGCTCCCCTCAACTTCTCCTGGAGTCTCCTCAGCTGCTTAGCTGCCTCCTCATATTCACAGAGGTGGGCATGGATGCGGGAGGCGTAGATGGTAGCCGGCTCTCCCGCAGCCTTGGAGCCCCAGATGTTAGGGGGGGCTCCTGCCGCACCTCTGCCCGCAGCCTCCTCACCGGGAGAAGGAGCTGCCACGGCCCCGGCTTCAGGGGTCCTGGATCCTGGAGCCTTGCGGCCCCCCGATGTCTTTTTCTTATTCATCCCTGGGACTGGCTTGCTGCAGCGTGGGCCTCAAGATGGTATGTGAGGGCCCCCACCCCAGCTAGCTTGCCGGGGTGGGAGCCAGGGGCACAGCCCCCACGCTCAGTCCCAGGGAAGGTCTCTCTCTGCCTGGGAAGGAGCAGGTCACAGTCCAGAAGAAAAAAAAAAACCTCCTTTCCAGGCACTTAGCTCCAAGCAGCTTGCACACAGCCCCAGAGCCTCCAGCAGCACGGCTCCGCCTCTTCCTCCTCAGGGTGGAGCTGGAATTACCGCGGCTGATGACATGAGACTTGCCCTCCAATAGATCCTTGTAAAAGTGTACTCATTCAAATTAGAGAGACAATTTAAATTAATAAGATTAGACCTGCCTCCACCGCAGGAGGGCTCGCTCAACCCACCAGCGGACAGGCACCAGTATTGGGAGAGGGGGGCTGGCCGTCAGCGTCCACCGCAGCTCTAGCACAAACCCGGCGACACGCATGTTGCACGGGCACGAACCGACTGGTCGTGTCGGCTTTGCACTTTTTTGTTTTTAGAAGGGCATGACATGCCTATATCTGTGTCTCCCCTTCCTTTTACTCATCCAAATCTTTTCTTTTCGCATGACTATATGTACTTGTCACTTTTCCATGAGTTAGTTGTGTCTTCTGAACAGTTTGTCAGCTTTTGGACACCTTTGAAGTGTTTTCTATGTGTTTTCTATGTGTTTCTATGTGTTTTTGTTTGCCTGCCATTGGTTTTAATGGTGTTCGACGGTGTTCGGCGAACCGAACCGAACTCAAACACTACGGGGTGGCTCAACACTAGTGGCGTCATATTGCATTTGCACAGCCTTTGATGTGCCTAAACAGTAGAAACCCCCCACAACTGACCTCATTTTGGAAACAAGACCCACCCAAGGGGATTAACTAATTGTGTGGTGAGCACGTTGAACCCTAAAGTGCTTCACAGAAGTTTATAATGTTGAGCCATGTAAATAAATAATATTTTTTTTTAGCAAAAATATTTTTTTTCCACAAAAATGATTTTTTACCCCTCATTTTTTATTTTAAAAAGGGGAACAGGAGAAATTAGACCCCCAAAGTTGTTGTGCAGTTTGTCTTGAGTACGCTGATGCCCCATATGTGGGGGTAAACCACTGTTTGGGCAAACGGCAGAGCTCTGAAAAGAGGGAGCACAGTTTGACTTTTTGAATGCAAACTTGGCTGGAATCAATGATGGTGCCATGTCGCGTTTGAAGACCCCCTGATGTACCTAAACAGTGAAAACCCCAATTCTAAATCCAAACCTAACCCTAACATACCCTAACACTAATCCCAACCCTAACAATAAACCTAATCACAACCCTAACCCCAACACACCCCTAACCTTAATCCCAACCTAACCACAACCCTAACCCCAAAACACCACTAACCCTAATCCCAACTGTTAGGGTCTGCGGAACGCACCAAATATATGATGTAAAGAGGTGCATTCGCAGCCCGGGGTCCACCGTGCAGGCGGAGCCTGCTGCTAGTAAAATGGCGCAAGAAGCGAACTCTGTTATCCCGCAGAGTCGCCAAAATAAAAGCCATAACGCGCTGTGGCAATATGTGCGAACTCTGTTATTCCACAGAGCCGCTAGAAGGAGTGCCGCAGCGCTATATGGCGATGTGTGCGAACTCACTTAACACCACTGAGTTGCAAAATAAACACGCTAGGGCGCTGTCTATCATTGAAAGCGAAACCTGTTACGTCACAGAGCCGCTGAGAAAAACTTCTGTGTCCTGTCAGGCACCCAGGTACACAGTTGACTGCTTAGCGAACATAGAACGTGATCATGCGCTAATGTCCTCGCGGGAGACACCCACAATCTATGGCGTTTGAACGCCAGGCCCTGAATACGGCAATCAAACTCCTCACCGGTTCTGCCGGTAATCTAGGGCATCTAGGACACCAACCCTGACCAGCTAGCATACCAAACTCCTCACCGATTAAGTCGGTATTCTAGGGGCTTATTTCAGCCGGGCCCTAACCACATACACATGCTTGACCACACTGGCGCAAAGCATATGACGATTGATATTAGCGCATGGCAGCCCAGCCATGCCACCCTTTTATAGCAACAGCTACAGGACCTGCCAGAAACAAGGACCAATGAGAAACTGTTCCAAAACACATGCAGTTTCAGGACCTTCCTGGCGGACCAATAGGTGCTGCTGCAGTACCTGAACATGTGACCCCTGATCTCCAATGAAAGATCTTACCATGGGCATGCTCAGAAGGGGAAACGCAGGACTTGGTCCTAAAGACGTCTGCTCCAGCACTGGCTATAATAGCAGATCCAGGAGAGGCAGCAGTAAGTCTCTGCACAGTACTGGAATGGGCAAGACGCTGGGACCGACGTCTCTGCTGAGCAGGCTCCACTGTGGCCGGATATGAATGGGGGACCGCAGCGGGACTGGTTCGAGACTCCCCTTGTGCAGCAGTGGGAAATCGAACCCTAACCTTACCCCCCCTTCTTTGGGCCTCGCTGCGTTCAAAGGCAGCGATGAGCTGCAGAGCGTGAACATGCTCGGCAGGCTCCCAGGACCTATCCTCCGGCCCATAACCCCTCCAGTCCACCAAATAAAATTTTTTGCCTCGTACACCTTGCACCCAACAATGGCGTTCACCTCATGATCGTCGGTAGATGAACCCGACGTCCCGGCAGATGACTCGGGAAATGGCCACGGGTTTCAAGAGGGACACGTGAAAGGTGTCTGTGATACCAAGGCGAGGCGGAAGGGCTAGGCGGTAAACCACCGGGTTCACCTGCTTAAGAACTTTAAAGGGGCCCAAAAAGTGAGGTGCCAACTTGGTGGACTCTACATGTAGCCTGATGTTTCGGGCAGAAAGTCATACTAGGTCACCCGGAGCAAATGTAGGAGCGGGGCGCCGATGGGCATCGGCCGAAGACCTCATCCTCTCTTTGGAGACCTGAATGGCATCCTGGGTGCGGTCCCAAATGTCCCGTACTTCCACAGCCCAGTCTGCCACCCTGGAATCGGCGGAAGACATGGGCATGGGAACTGGTACCCGCGGATGCTGATGGTAGTTCAGGAGGAATGTGGTCTGTCCGGTGGAGTCAGCCACAGCATTATTTAGAGCAAACTCAGCCCACGGTAGCAAGGATGCCCAGTCATCCTGCCTGGTAGAGACAAAATGTCGCAAATATGTGACCGAGGTCTGGTTGGCCCTCTCTACCAACCCATTCGTCTCGGGATGGTATGCAGAGGAGAGATACAACTCAATGCTGAGTAAACGACACAGCTCTCTCCAGAACGAGACGCAAACTGGGGACCTCGATCACTGACAATTTTGTCTGGCATACCTTGTAGGTGGAAAATATGCCTAATGAACAATGCTGCCAAGGCCCGTGCAGACGGTAACCGTGGTAACGGCACCAAGTGCACCATTTTGGAGAAGTGGTCGGTTATCACCCAGATGATGGTGCAGCCCCGAGACTTGGGTAAGCCCACCACAAAATCCATCCCGACCATCTCCCAAGGCCTGTCTGCCACCGGTAAAGGGAAAAGTAGTCCAGCTGGCCGTTGTCGAAGGGACTTATTCTTGGCACGGGAGACGCACGCCTGAACGTATTCCCTGACGTCACGGACCATATGTGGCCACCAGTATGTCCTCGCCAGCAACTCAGATGTCCTTTTTGCCCCAAAATGTCCACCCACCCTGGACGAATGTGCCCAAAAGAGTACTTCCGGTCGCAAATTGGTGGGTACAAAAGTCTTGCCCGGAGGCACAGACTCAAGCAAAACCGGGGCCACAGTTCTTATGCTCTCTGTGGGGACAATCAACCGAGGCTCCTCCTCCACCTCCTCAGAGGACACCATGGAGCGAGAAAGCGCATTTGCCCGAATGCTCTTCTCACCGGAGAGGAAATCGAGGGTGAAATGAAACCGGGAGAAGAACACGGACCATCTGGCCTGACGAGAATTTAGCCGCTGGGCGGTCTGTAAATAGACCAAATTTTTGTGGTCAGTGAAAACTTGAAAGGGAAAGCGAGCCCCCTCCAGGAGATGTCTCCACTCAGAAAAGGCCAATTTCATGGCTAGCAACTCCCTATCCCCAATGGAATAATTCCTCTCCGCTGGCGTGAAGGTCTTGGAAAAGAAGAAACAAGGATGTTTTCCGACTTTGAGCATCCTTTTGAAAAAGGACTGCTCCAGCACCAACGGACGAGGCATCGACCTCCAATAAAAAAGGCTTATCAACCTCGGGGCGATGTAAGATGGGAGCGCTAGCAAAATGGGACTTAATTGAAGTAAAGGCCTTGGAGACCTCCTCTGACCACAATTTAGGATTGGCTCCCTTCTTGGTGATGGCTACCAAGTGAGCTACCAAAGTGGAGAAGTGGGGAATGAATTGGTGATAGTAATTAATGAACCCCATAAAGCGCTGCACCGCTTTAAGAGAATGGGGTTCTTGCAAATCCATCACATCCTGTAGTTTGGCAGGATCCATAGCCAATCCCTGGGCGGAGATGATATAGCCCAGGAAAGGTAAAGACTCCTGCTCAAACATGCATTTCTCCAACTTTGCATAGAGGGAGTTTGCCCGTAACAGGTCGAAGACTTTGCAGACATCCCTCCGGTGAGAGTCAATATCTGGAGAAAAGATGAGAATATCATCCAGATAGACTACTACAGAGGTGGAAAGTATATCCCGGAAGATATCACTGACAAAGTCTTGGAAAACGGCTGGGGCATTACAGAGCCCGAATGGAATCACCAGTTATTCATAATGCCCATCCCTGGTATTAAAAGCCGTCTTCCATTCGTCCCCCTCATGGATGCGAATCAGGTTATAAGCACCACGTAGATCTAATTTAGTAAATTCCCTTGCTCCCCGGAGCCTATCAAAGAGCTCAGAGATCAGGGGCAATGGGTACTTATTCTTAACGGTGATGGCGTTAAGACCTCTGTAATCTATACACGGACGTAATTCTCCACTTTTCTTCTGCACAAAAAAGAACCCCGCTCCTGCTGGTGACACCGACTTCCTAATGAACCCTCTTGCCAGATTCTCCTGGATATATTGAGACATAGCCTCCGTCTCAGGAAGAGAGAGGGGATAGACCCTTCCCCGAGGAGGTTCTGCTCCAGGCAAGAGGTCAATAGAACAGTTGTAGGGACGATGGGGCGGAAGAGTCTCCGCAGCCTTTTTAGAGAACACGTCTGCATATGACTGATAACACTTGGGAAGAGGAAAAAGATCTGCGGGTATCTCTGTAGTGGTAACCTGAATGCACTCCCTGACACATCTGTCCTTACATGACTCACTCCAACCCAGTATCCTACCGGAGGTCCACTCAATATGAGGGGAGTGGGAACGGAGCCAGGGTACTCCCAGTAGGATTTCGTCTATTCTCTCGGGAAGGACGAGAAGGGAAATAATTTCCTGATGGGTATGGGGTACACACAAAGTAAGAGGACAGTCTGATGTCTAATTGGCGAGGGCAATGTCAACCTATTCACTACCCGGACAGTCACTGGTGTGTCGAGCGCTACCAGATGTATTGCGTGGCGACTTGCAAAGGTGGATGACATGAAATTCCCCTCTGCTCCTGAGTCCACACAAAGCTCGACTGTAAGTGTGGAAGAGTCCACAGTGACTGTCCCTTTAAATGTCATCTTGGAGGAAAATGCCGCTGTCTCTAGTGAACCTCCTCCTAGGGCCACTAGACGCGATCGCTTCCCCGATTGCTGTGGACATTCGTTGGCATAGTGTCCTGTCTGCTGACAAAGGTTACAGACCACAGATACTCGGACGACTCGAGACTTATGTCCTGCACGAGGAACCTCTGTGGCCTTTTGGAGTTCGGACGCCAGATCGGGGGATTCGAGAGGTGTGGCAAAGGTGGGAGCCAACCGAATCCTCTGCCTACACTGGGCCCGCGGCCGGAGATGAATGGGAGACCGCAGCGGGATGGGTTCGAGACTCCCCTTGTGCAGCAGCGGGAAATCGAACCCTAACAACTAGGTACTCAAAATGCCCCTCTGGGGTATTAAACGCCTTTTTTCCATTCATCGTCGTGCTTAATGCGAATAAGGTTATACGCCCCCCCTGAGGTCAAGCTTGGTAAACCAACTAGCACTTTTAACTCTGGAAAATAGGTCAGAAATCAAGGGTAACGGATATTGATATTTAACAGTGATTTTATTCAGGAGGCGATAATCAATACACGGCCTCAATGAACCATCCTTTTTGGCCACAAAGAAAAAACCGGCGCCCAAGGGTGAAGAGGATGTTCTGATATGACCCTTCTCCAAAGACTCCTTGATATAAGATCACATAGCATCGTGTTCAGGTACAGATAAATTAAAAAGGCGACCTTTAGGAAATTTACCACCAGGCACTAACTCAATAGCGCAGTCATAGCTCCTGTGAGGAGGTAAGGATGCAGACTTACTCTCACTAAACACATCCGAAAAATCAGTCAAAAAGTCAGGGACATCCTGAGACTGGGGAGAGGCAGAAAAAACAGGAGTGTCAGTATTAACACATTGGCAGCCCCAAATGGTCACAGACACAGATTTCCAATCCAAAACAGGATTATGAGTCTGTAACCAAGGGAAACCCAGTACAATAATGTCATGCAGATTATGCAACATCAGATATTTGCAACTCTCCTGATGATCTGGTTCAACCCTCATTATCACCTGAGTAGAAAACTGGGGTTTATTCTACGCCAAAGGGGTAGAATCAATGCCCAGTAAAGGAATAGACTTCCGCAGGGGTATCATGGGAAACCCACAACGTTTGGCAAAGTCAAAATCCATCAGGTTATAGCTGCTCCTGAATCAACAAAAACCTAAGCCAAAAATGTGGACAGGGAGCAAATCAGGGTAACAGTCAACAGAAATTTAGTCTGAACACTACCTAAGACAACTGAGCGCGCAAAACGTCTTCCCCGCTGAGGGCAGACGGAAACAGCATGAAAAGCGTCACCACAGAAGAAACATAACCCATTGCGCTTTCGAAACTCATGATGTTGAGCCCAGAAGTCACTCCATCACACTGCATGGGCTCAGGAGCTGGCTCACAAGGCAATACTATCTCACGCATACCTCTGCGCTCACGCAAACGTCTGTCAATTTGAATAGCCAAAGACATAGAATCATTGAGACCAGAGGGAACAGGGAATCCCACCATAACATCCTTTACATTTTCTGACAGACCCTTCCGAAAAAGGGCTGCCAAAGCATCATCATTCCATTTGGTCAGGACTGCCCACTTTCGAAATTTCTGACAGTACAACTCAGCGTCTTCACGACCCTGATTTAATGCCAACAAGGTATTTTCTGCTTGATCAGTGACATTAGGTTCATCATACAATAACCTCAGAGCCAGAAAAAATACATCAACATCATTCAAAACAGCATCCCCAGGTGTCAGGGAAAAAGCCCAATCCTGAGGGTCGCCGATCAGCAGAGAGATGACAATTTGAACCTGCTGTGCTGCGTTCCCTGAGGACTTAGGCTTTAGGGCAAAAAACAACTTACAGTTATTTTTGAAATTCAGAAATTTAGACCGATCCCCCAAAAATAAATCTGGTATGGGGATCCTAAGTTTCACAACCGGCAACCTAGCAAGATAGGTAGCAATACTCCAAACCTCAGTGGCAAGCTGCTCCACACGGCAAGACAACTGTGCAAACTCCATTGAGGGAAAAAAAAATCCTCCTCAGCACCCAGAGAAAAAGAGTGAAAAAATGCAACAAACAGAGAAAAAAAAAATAAAAAAAACAGCGAGAAGGTTGCAGTCTAAAAGATAACCTTTAATCCATTAGGTTAAAACATAAGTGGCACAGGATTGCCGGGCATGGGAAAAAACACTTCAAAAACAGATGACGCGTTTCGACTTAGCAGTCTTCATCAAGATCTATAGATCCCATGCCCAGCAATCCTGTGCCACTTATGTTTTAACCTAATGGATTAAAGGTTATCTTTTAGACTGCAACCTTCTCGCTGTTTTTTTTTTTTTCTCTTCCCAAGTACGTTTGCTCCATGGAACCGTGCTGAGCATCAGTTGTCTAATGAAGATTTCACAGAAGGGTGAGCTGACTATATATTTTTTGTTTCCCATTTTCAGGGAAAAAAAAATGTCTGACAACTCCCTTTTTTCTTTTTCCTTTTACTATTTTTCCCTTCTGTTGAGTACCATATAATTTTCAGTTTGGCCGGTAATACTGTTGTGTTTCGGTAGCTGAGGAGAAATTGCAAAAATAGCCAAAGAAGCAATACACCAGAGAGGCTGGAAACTATTGGATTGCAGGACCCTAAACTAACAGCAACACTAGAAGTAGCCGTGGAGCGTACCTACGGTGATCCTAGACACCTCGTCACAGCCGGAGAGAAAGCTACACCTAAATGCAGAAAGATGAATGCTATCTGCCCCGTTGCAGAATCCCCAAAGATATAGGAAGCCCCCAAACATGTAATGGCGGTTAGACCGGAAGAAAATACGAACACAGACAGAAAATAGAATGAGCAAACGCTGGGTCCGAATCTGTCTAGATAGAAAAGTAGAGGAAAAAATTCTGACTGCAACCCAAAAAACCCTGACAAAAATACCAACACTTCTGATTAACAAAAAACCTGAGATCACACTATCTCTACAACCTAAATCAGATCTCTGGTGTAACACAGCAATTCAGCAAATAAAAAGTGACATAGGAACAGAGCAAAAGTGCAAACACAAACTGAGCACAATTGCAGCGCCAGACCCCAAAAGGGGACCAGGCTGAAGTCTACTGCTAAGCAGCAAACAAGCAAGGAAAATCCAACCAGAGGAAAAAAAAAAACAGCAAATCACTTATCTGAAAGAGAGCAGGAATGCAAGCTGAGCTCCAAGCAAGACGTGGAAGAACAATTGATTACCGGCAAACCTGAAGAAAGTTCAGGTCACTTATATCAGACCATTCAGAGCCAGCTGAAGGCCATTCAGCAATTAGTTCATTACCCTCAGCAACCACTGGAGGGAGCCCCAGCTCAGAAGTCGCCTCCAGAGTATTCACAACACCTAACCCTAAAACTTTAGCCCAACTCACTTTAGCCTAACTCTAACAGTATTGGGAAAATGGAAATAAATATATTTTCTTAATTTTTTTATTTTTCCATAACTAAGGGGGCAGTAAAGGGGGGGGGGGTTATTTTTTTTTTTATTATTTTGATCACAGTGATAGCGTTTATCACAGTCACCAAAATGAACCAATAGAAAAATCTTCCTATTGTTGCCAGCAGATTTCGGCGGGCCCGCCATTTTCTTCCACGAAGCATACGCCTGGAGCCGTGGGGGATGCATGAGGTCCCGGGGACACCGGGAGCTATGGGGAGAGTGATCGAGGGACCCTATTTCTCTCTCCTTCTATATGAGATCACATCTGAGGAGAGAGAAATTAAATGGCACATCAGACTTTTTTTTTTTGCGGTCGCCGTTATACCATTAATAGTGGTGATCGCAACACAGGGGTCAGTAAAAATCGACCCGAATCATGTTCTCAGGGGTCTCTGCTACCCCAGACAGCCGATACCCCAGAGAAAATCCAACTCTTGGGGGACCTATTCACTTTTTCCACAGCGCAGTGAATTCAATGTGCTGTGGTTTAAGTACCCTTAACTACTGCTGTTAAAAAGCATATCGGCGGTCGTTAAGGGGTTAATGGATGATAAAAATCCTATCGGGTGAAATTATCATTTGGTTTGTCCAAAAAATCATCAAGCTTGACAATGCATCATGCTGGGTAAACAGGATCTACACTGCCAAGAAAAATAATGGACTGGATTGTCAATATAGATGTTATTAAGATCTACTGTATTTCAGATCTTTCAGTGCATCATAAGCACGGCTTGTCTACGTAAAAAGTCTTTTAAATGACCACCAATCAGTAAACATCGGTAGTCATTCAACGACTCAAAGCTGTTAAATGTACACCCTATAGGCCCATGCACGCTACTTTATTATGACTACATGTAAAAACAACCATGGAGGCCGTTACTGTACCTTAACATCACTATATTTATAATATATATATATATATATATATATATATATATTATATATATATATATGTTATATATATAGAATATAGTGTTATATTCTATATAGATGTTATACTATATATAACATCACAGTACTTCATAATTCAGTGGGTAAATGCACAAAAATAGCAGATAATACCAGATAGTTATACCACAAAACTAGTTAATAAATAACATTTGCCACTTGTTTACGTTATATGAGCATCATATTTTAAATGAGGTGTGGTGTGGTGAGCACATTGAACCCACAGGTGCTTGACAGGTGCTTTAAAGAATTTTATAATATTGAGCCATGAAAACTGAAAAAATAAAATTTTCCCACAAAAGTCTTGCTTTAGCCCTTAATTTTTCATGTTGCATGTTATATGTATGTACTGTATGTTATGTGTTGTATGTTATATGTATGTTGTATATGTATGTTATGTGTTATATGTATTTATGTGTTGTATGTTTTTATGTACAGGTCCTTCTCAAAAAATTAGCATATAGTGCTAAATTTCATTATTTTCCATAATGTAATGATTACAATTAAACTTTCATATATTTTAGATTCATTACACACCAACTGAAATTTGTCAGGTCTTTTATTGTTTTAATACTGATGATTTTGGCATACAACTCCTGATAACCCAAAAAACCTGTCTCAAAAAATTAGCATATCAAGAAAAGGTTCTCTAAACGACCTATTACCCTAATCTTCTGAATCAACTAATTAACTCTAAACACATGCAAAAGATTCCTGAGGCTTTTAAAAACTCCCTGCCTGGTTCATCACTCAAAACCCCCATCATGGGTAAGACTAGCGACCTGACTGATGTCAAGAAGGCCATCATTGACACCCTCAAGCAAGAGGGTAAGACCCAGAAAGAAATTTCTCAACAAATAGGCTGTTCCCAGAGTGCTGTATCAAGGCACCTCAATGGGAAGTCTGTTGGAAGGAAACAATGTGGCAGAAAACGCTGTACAACGAGAAGAGGTGACCGGACCCTGAGGAAGATTGTGGAGAAGGACCGATTCCAGACCTTGGAGGACCTGAGGAAGCAGTGGACTGAGTCTGGTGTAGAAACATCCAGAGCCACCGTGCACAGGCGTGTGCAGGAAATGGGCTACAGGTGCCGCATTCCCCAGGTAAAGCCACTTTTGAACCATAAACAGCGGCAGAAGCGCCTGACCTGGGCTACAGAGAAGCAGCACTGGACTGTTGCTAAGTGGTCCCAAGTGCTTTTTTCTGATGAAAGCAAATTTTGCATGTCATTCGGAAATCAAGGTGCCAGAGTCTGGAGGAATACTGGGGAGAAGGAAATGCCAAAATGCCTGAAGTCTAGTGTCAAGTACCCACAGTCAGTGATGGTGTGGGGTGCCATGTCAGCTGCTGGTGTTGGTCCACTGTGTTTCATCAAGGGCAGGGTCAATGCAGATAGCTATCAGGAGATTTTGGAGCACTTCATGCTTCCATCGGCTGAAATGCTTTATGGAGATGAAGATTTCATTTTTCAGCACGACCTGGCACCTGCTCACAGTGCCAAAACCACTGTTAAATGGTTTACTGACCATGGTATTACTGTGCTCAATTGGCCTGCCAACTCTCCTGACCTGAACACCCATAGAGAATCTGTGGGATATTTGAAGAGAAAGTTGAGAGACGCAAGACCCAACACTCTGGATGAGCTTAAGGCCGCTATCGAAGCATCCTGGGCCTCCATAACACCTCAGCAGTGTCACAGGCTCATTGCCTCCATGCCACGCCGCATTGAAGCAGTCATTTCTGCAAAAGGATTCCCGACCAAGTATTGAGTGCATAACTGAACTTTATTATTTGATGTTTTTTTTGTTTGTTTTTAAAAAACACTTTTATTTTATTGGACGGTTGAAATATGTTAATTTTTTGAGACAGGTTTTTTGGGTTATCAGGAGTTGTATGCCAAAATCATCAGTATTTAAACAATAAAAGACCTGACAAATTTCAGTTGGTGTGTAATGAATCTAAAATATATGAAAGTTTAATTGTAATCATTACATTATGGAAAATAATGAAATTTAGCACTATATGCTAATTTTTTGAGAAGGACCTGTATGTTCTGTATGTTGTGTATGTAATGTATTTTTTATATTACATGTGTTGTATGTTATATGTATGTTATGTGTTGTATGTTATATGTATGTTCTGTATGTTATGTGTTGTATGTATATGTATGTTATGTGTTGTATGTTATATGTATGTTACATGTTTATGTTATTTTATGTACTGTATGTTATGTGTTCATGTATGTTTGTATGTTAGTGTTGTATGTTATATGTATGTTCTGTATGTATGTGTTGTAGTTATATGTATGTTCTGTATGTTATGTGTTATATGTTATATGTATGTTCTGTATGTTATGTGTTTATGTTATATGTATGATCTGTATGTTATGTGTTATATGTATGTATGCTCTGTATGTATGTGTTAGATGTATGTCTGTATTGTTATGTGTTATATGTTGTATGTATGTGTTTGTATGTTATATGTATGTTCTGTTGTAGTGTTATTGTATGTTATATTATGTTACGTGTTGTATGTTATATGTATTGTAAGCTTTTCAGAGGATATAGCTCTGGGACCGCCGTCTTGGGGAGACGGAGTGGCATAAAGAGACCATTCACAGACAGTGGTTCTGTTAAAAACTGGCCGCAACAGTTTTATTAAAGTCCACAGCAAACAGAACATAAAATTAAAACCAAATCATAAACATAAAGCCTGGGCTTGTCCAGCCACTAATTACACTTAGATAGATTTCCCTTTCTATCCGGGTACCGACTCTAATAGTCTGTGCCCAAAACAACACATATGTTCAGTAGTTACCAGCGTGCAGCTCACATGAGGCTCCAATGGCGTCTGAAGTCAGATCCAGACTGAGAGAGAGCCTCCTCTGAACTTCCAAGCAGGTACTTATGGCTGTCTAATTAAGCAGCTGTGTTCACTCTGGGCTGAACTGCAAACCTGTCCCAGATGGGAATGGAGTGAACACCGCACTGACAACCTACTTTTTATTGCGCCCCAGCTAAGAAACCTGGGGGAGATATACACCCGTCCAGTACGCACCCCTTCACTGTCTCACATATCCCCCCCCTCTTCTCCAGACTGGAGGGCTGGTCCAAAACTCCAAAGAGACAGTGAACTCTGGACAAGGCATCAGCATTACCCTGTAACTTCCCAGGTCTATGCTCCACCGAGAAATTGAACTCTTGAAGTGAAAGGAACCACCTTGTCACCCTGGCATTCCTTTCCTGTTCTGCTTCATCCATGCCAGAGGAGCATGGTCTGATTGTAATTTAAATTTTCTACCCAAGAGATAATAACGCAGGGAGTCCAGCGCCCACTTGATTGCGAGGAACTCTCGCTCCACAATGGCATAATTTTGTTCAGCCGGTGTCATTTTTCGACTTAGATACAGGACTGGGTGTTCTTCACCCTTCACGACCTGTGACAACACGGCCCCTAACCCCACATTAGAGGCATCAGTTTGAACCAAAAACTCTTCTCTAAAATTAGGGGTGACCAGAACTGGTCTTTGACACAAAGTATTTTTAACGACAGAAATGCTTTTTCTGCCTCCGGATTCCAATTTATCATTTTTGACTTCCCCTTTTGTCAGGTCAGTCAATGGGGCAGCAATGGAGGCATAATTTGGTACGAATCTGCGATAGTACCCAGTGATGCCCAGAAATGCTTTGACCTGTTGTTTTGTGAGGGGTACAGGCCAGTTCCGAATTGCTTCTACCTTATCAATTTGTGGCTTTATCAGCCCCTGCCAATAACATAGCCCAGATATTTGGCCTCTTCGAGGCCAATTGCACATTTCTCTGGGTTTATGTTCAGTCCAGCTCCGGCTATCGAGTCTACGACGGCTTGCACCCTAGCGAGGTGGCTCTCCCAATCTGAACTGAAAATTACCACATCATCCAGGTAGGCAGCCGCATAGGCTCGATGCGGGCGCAGTATCTGGTCCATAAGCCGCTGAAAGGTAGCTGGGGCTCCATGCAACCCGAAGGGCATCACTAGATACTGAAACAAACCTTCCGGGGTTGCAAAGGCCGTTTTTTTTCTTTCGCTTCCTCCGACAGGGGTATCTGCCAGTACCCTTTTGTCAGATCGAGGGTTGTAATATA
This sequence comes from Oophaga sylvatica, assembly GCA_033576555.1. NCBI lineage: Eukaryota > Metazoa > Chordata > Amphibia > Anura > Dendrobatidae > Oophaga > Oophaga sylvatica. The sequence goes on along the minus strand of JARQOD010006782.1, from coordinate 4,845 downwards.
ACGGGCACCCCCTAACCTCTCGATTAGCTCGTCTACCCGTGGCATTGGGTATGCGTCAACTTTGACACCTCGTTCAACCTTCTGAAATCATTACAGAACCTCCAGGTTCCATTAGGTTTTGGGATGAGTACAATCGGGCTACACCACTCGCTTTGGGCCTCCTCAATGACCCGAGGTCTAACATGCGTTTAATTTCAGTAGAGACTATCTTTCTGCGGGCTTCTGGAATTCTGTACGGTTTTATCTTGACCTTAGTACCGGGCTCGGTTCGACATGGTGTTTTATTAGAGAAGTCCGGCCGGGCAAGTCAGAAAATCTTTTCTGATTTTTCTGCAGAAACTCCCGCACTTCCTGTTTTTGGTGCACGGATAACGTTTTCTCCCATGGTCACAGGAGGTAGAGATGGTTTTACCCCTTTCTCTACTTCACCCGAGGCCAACAATGCCTCTCTGTCCCTCCAGGGCTTGATCAGATTGATATGATACACCTGGTAGGGCTTCCGTCTCCCGGGTTGGTGTACTTTGTAAGTAACCTCGCTCAGTTTTTGTACGATCTCGTATGGACCATGCCACTTGGCCAAAAACTTACTTTCCACCCTGGGAATTAGAATTAGGACTCGATCCCCGGGGTTGAAAGACCTAATTTTTGCTGACCGATTATAAACTCTGCTTTGAGCTTCTTGGGCTCTCTGCAGATGATTCTTCACCAATGGCATAATTTTAGCCATCCTCTCTTGCATCTGGGCAATATGCTCTATAACACTCTTGTATGGAGTTGTCTCGGTTTCCCAAACCTCCTTGGCTATATCCAGCAAGCCCCGCGGATGCCGACCATACACCAACTCAAAGGGAGAAAATCCCATAGAGGCCTGGGGAACCTCTCTGACCGAAAACAATAAGTAGGGTAACAGGTAGTCCCAGTCCCGCCCATCTTTCTCTACTGCTTTCTTTAACATATGTTTTAATGTTTTATTAAAACGTTCAACCAACCCATCCGTCTGGGGGGATACACAGATGTCCGAATGTGCGAGATTTTAAGCAACTTACACAGTTGCTTCATCACTTTGGACATAAAAGGTGTGCCTTGGTCCGTGAGGATCTCTTTAGGAATTCTGTCCTGGAAAACATATGAAAGAGTTCCCGTGCAATATTTTTAGAGGCCATATTTCTTAAAGGGACCGCCTCGGGGTACCGGGTTGCATAATCAAGTACAACTAAGATGTATTGGTGTCCCTGGCTGATTTTACAATAGGACCTACCAAGTCCATTGCTACCCTTTCAAAGGGTATTTCTATAATTGGCAGCGGGATTAATGGACTCCGGAAGTGAGACACCGGAGCATTTATCTGACACGAGGGGCAGGTTTTGCAATAATCCTCCACATCTCGATAAACCCGGGCCAGTAAAACCTCTGAAGAATTCTTTCCTGGGTTTTGTCCATCCCCAGGTGCCCACCCAGCACGTGGTTATGGGACAAACCTAACACCATACTTCTATATGGCTTAGGTACTAGGAGCTGACTCACGGCCTCTCCCTTTACTTTAGTGACCCTATATAGCAGGTCATTGTTCATGGCAAAATGGGGAAATTTTTCATCAGAGCCGGGCTCTTGTGGGATCTCATTCAGAACAGTTTATATTCTCCCTGGCATGTTTAAGAGTGGGGTCTTGCAATTGCTCACTCCCAAAATTGCCACGGGACACCGGTAGGTCAGGGACATTCTGTTCTAGAGAAACATCCTCCCCTCCCCCAACATCACTGAAGTGGAAATTCATTTTTTTTACAGTCATCATCATTATCAATATCACTATCGTGATTACGTCAGCTCAGCATCATTATCATGGTCATCATCATTATCATGATCATCATCATTATCATTGTCATCATCATTATAATTATCATCATCATTATTATCACATAAGTTTAACGGCCCACTGCATTGTGTTCCGCCCCTCGGGACTGCGCACCCTCAGTAGGAGTTTTCATCACACTGTCCAGCAGAAACATTTTTTTTCCAAAGACCCAAAACAGGGGAAAGTCACGACCCAATTGGCGGGATGCATCAGGTTTCTTCACTACCCCCCACTTCATATGAGATCTCCCCGAGTTTTGTGACGAAGTCTGAGGAGGTTACTGGGTAGACTTTGATGTCTCCATGTATGCCACCACGCTTAGGTGCCTACCTGTGACGAAGTCCCTATCAGCCAGACTAGCATGTATCAGAGTCACTCGACTTCCTGAGTCGAGTAGGGCCTGTATGGGCACCCATTTATCATGCCTGACACAGCTGTGGGCAGTCTCCTCGACTAGGGTGGCCACGCACATGGGCTCGGCGAGGAACGGAGAGACCGTCCAGCGTCACAGTCCATGGTTCCCCCACTAGAGGACAATTGGCTGAAATATGACCTTGTTCACGGCATCTCCAACACTGTCTCAGGTCAGGGTGTTCAGACGGGGGACCTTCCTGGGCCCTGGGGTCTCCGGGTTAGGTAAGTATCACCCTTTCGCTCATACATGTCCCTCGGGGCTGACCCGGACTATAAACAGCCCCCCTTGCCCCCACAGCTGGAACCCTTTTAAACCGGGAGATGACGGAGGCGGGTATTCCAAACTGATGATCGCTCGGAGGCTGGTCACGTAGATAGTCTTTGGTGGCGAAATACCTTTCTATCAGGCTGACCAGTTGATCGGCATCTTTGGGGTCTCCCTGTCCGACCCAGAGCTGGACCTCAGGGGGAAGGGCCCAGATGTACCGGTCCAGCACCACCTTTTCAACCATTTGGGCAGGGGTGCTGACGTCAGGTTCCAACCACTTCTTTACCAAAGAAATCAAGTCATACATTTGTGAGCGGAGCAGGCTTGTCTCGCCTGTATCTCCAGTTATGGACTCCCTGGCACGGACTGCCCCCGTCACACCCAGGCAGGCAGAATCTCCGCTTTCAACTTAGTATAGTTTTTGCTGTCCCGCTCGCTGAGGTCAAAATGGCCTTTTGGGGTTCCCCAGTCAGATAAAGGGGGCGACCACCATAGCCCATTCAGATTTGGCAGATTCTCCTTCTCTGCCAGTCTCTCAAATATAGCCAGATATGCCCCCCACATCGTCATGAGGCGTCATCTTCTGCAGAGTCTGTTTTACCGCCTTCTTTACAGCGGATAATGCCGGTAACCCGGCGTCTTTATTCGGGGACGAGGTGCTAGGAGTTTTTTTTTTAGTGCTGCAACCTGCTCCAGTAACAACCGGTTGGTTTCCTGCTGTTCTGCTGGCTCGCGGGCCTCTAGGTGTTGTTGCTGCATGGCCTGCTGTTGCTGCTGCATGCTCTGCTGTTGTTGCTGCATGGCCTGCTGATGTTGCTGCTGCATGGCCTGTGGTTCTGGGCCAGCTGCTTAACGAGCTCCTCCATACTGCCGGACATCTTGGGCTGGCTGACAGCCTTCACCCAAGACATATTTCACTCCACAGTCTTCTCCACAATAAGTTCAGTTTTGCGGTGCAGACAACGTTTTTTTTTTTTTTTTTTTCAAAGTCTTCAGCCCCTGTGCTGCCCCAGCATTCAAGCACCAATTGTAAGCTCTTCAGGGGATATAAGCTCTGGGATCGCCGTCTTGGGGAGAGGAGTGGCATAAAGAGACCATTCACAGACAGTGGTTCTGTTAAAAACTGGTCGCAACAGTTTTTTAAAGTCCACAGCAAACAGAAATAAATTAAAACCAAATCCATAAACATAAAGCCTGGGTTTGTCCAGCCATAATTACACTTAGATAGATTTCCCTTTCTATCCGGGTACCAACTCTAATAGTCTGTGCCCAAAACAACACATTATGTCAGTAGTTACCCGCGTGCGCTCACATGAGGCTCCAATGGCGTCTGAAGTCAGATCCAGACTGAGAGAGAGCCCCTCTGAACTTCCAAGCAGGTACTTATGGCTGTCTAATTAAGCAGCTGTGTTCACTCCGGGCTGAACTGCAAACCTGTCCAGATGGGAATGGAGGAACCACCGCATCTGACAACCTACTTTTTTATGCGCCCCGCTAAGAAACCTGGGGGGATATACACCCCGTCCAGTACGCACCCCTCACTGTCTCAAGTATGTTCTGTGTTATATGTATGTTATGTGTTATATGTTGCTGTTCTGTATGTTGTGTATGTAATGAATGTTTTTCTTTTACATTCAACACATTAGCCGGATGATGGGATACTACTGTCCATCATTGGCTAATGTCTCACTCACTGACAGTGCAGCAGGCATAGCTGGATGGGACTTGCAGTCCATCGGACGATGCCTGCATACACCACACACACACACAGCCTCACACCACACACACAATGCTGGCGGAAACACTGAACCAATGGCGGGGATTTGAATACCGCGCCGCTCATTGGCTGAGCCGCCCGCCGGCTCTTGCCAATGAGCAAGCTGCTTCGGCGGGGGATTTGAATCCGCGCCGCTGACTGACTGAGCCAGCGGCGGCTCAGCCAATCAGTGTGCCGCACAGCTTTGACGGGGGATTTGTATCTGCACCGCTTAAAACCGAGCTGCACTGCTGCACACGTATCTCGTGCCCACAGTATGGGTCCTTGCTCATTGGTGAAAGGCGAAAATCTGACCCCGACTTGGCGCTTGGGTCGCCGAATTCGACCGACTGCACGCCACGGTCGGGTTTCGTTTCATGAAACCGACTTGGCGAAAGTTGGCATTTTTTGGAAAATGAACGACCTGTTTCGTCAACTCTAACAATGACTTTTAGTGTCATGAATGATTGATCAACAGTCACTATAGTTTTATTTAACATATTTGATGCTTTTCTACATTTCATCTACACCAACTGGAAAAATTTGAAATGTTAA
>JARQOD010006781.1:0-41492 GCA_033576555.1 Oophaga sylvatica | reverse complement strand
AGCCATTTGACTTTTTCAGCGCTGAATTGCCTGACGCCATGTCGCGTTTGGAGAGCCCGTGATGTGCCTAAACAGTGGAAACCCCCACAAAAAACACTATTTTGGAAACTAGACCCTTTCTAGATGTGTGGTGAGAACTTTGAACCCCCAAGTGTTTCACTAAAGTTTTTAACGCCCGAGCGTGAAAATAAAAAAATCATATTTTTTCCACAAACATGATCTTTTAGTCCCCAATATTTTATTTTCACAAGGGTAACAGGAGAAATTGGACCCAAAAAGTTGTTATCCAGTTTGTCCTGAGTACGCTTGTACCCCATATGTGGGGGGAAACCACTTGTTAGGCACATGTCGGGGCTTGGAAGGGAAGTAGTGACGTTTTGAAATGCAGACTTTGATGGAATGGTCTGCGGGCGTCATCTTACGTTTGCAGAGCCACTGATGTGCTTAAACAGTAGAAACACCCCACAAGTGACCCCATTTTGGAAGCTAGACCACCCAAGGAACTTATCTAGTTGTCTGATGAGCACTTTGAACCCCCAAGTGTTTCACAGAAGTTTATAACGCAGAGCCGTGAAAATAAAAATCATTGTTTTTACTCAAAAAATGATTTTTTTAGCCTGCAATTTTTTATTTTCACAAGAGTAACAGGAGAAATTGGACCCAAAGAGTTGTCTAATTTGTCCTGAGTACGCTGGTACCCCATATTTGGGGGGTACCATGTTTGGGCACACTTAGGGGCTTGGAAGGGAAGTAGTGACGTTTTGAAATGCAGACTTTGAAGGAATGGTCTGCGGGCATCATGTTACGTTTGCAGAGCCCCTGATGTGCCTAAACAGTATAAACCCCCACAAGTAACACCATTTTGGAAACTAGACCCCCAAGGAACTTATCTAGATATGTGGTGAGCACTTTGAAATCCCAAGTGCTTCACAAAAGTTTATAACGCAGAGTCGAGAAAATAAAAAAATCATTTTTTTTAACAAAAATAATTTTTTAGCCCCAATTTTTATTTTCCCAAGGGTAACAGGAAAAACTGCACAACAACTTTGATGGTCTAATTTCTCCTGAGTACAATGATGCCCCACATGTTGGGGTAAACCACTGTTTGGGCACACGTCGGGGCTTGGAAGGGAGGGATCACCGTTTGACTTTTTGAACGCAAAATTGGCTGGTATCAATGGTGGCGCCATGTTGCATTTGGAGACCCCTGATATGCCTAAACAGTGGAAACCCTCAATTCTAACTACAACCCTAACCCCAACAAACCTCTAACCACAACCCTAACCCCAACACACCCCTAACCCTAATCCCAACCGTAACCCTAACCCCAACACACCCCAACCCTAATACCAACCCTAACCATAACCCTAACAACAAGTCTAACCCTAATCCCAGCCCTAACCCCAACACACCCATAACCCTAATCTTAACCCTAATCCAAACCCTAACCCTAATTCCAATCCTAACCCTAATTGCAACCTTAATTCTAACCCAAACCCTAATTCTAACCCTAACCCTAATTATAACCCTAAGCATAATCCAAATTCTAACCCTAACCCTAATTCTAACCCTAATTCTAGCCCTAAAATTCTAACCCTAATGGAAAAATAAAAATAAATATATTTTCTTTATTTTATTATTTGTCCCTACCTATGGGAGTGATAAAGGGAGGTATTTACTATTTTTTTTATTTTGATCACTGTGATAGGGTCTATCACAGTGATCAAAATGTCCCTGAATGAATGAATGAATCTGCTGGCCTGCAGATTCGGCGGGCGCACTGTGCATGCGCCCGCCATTTTGGAATATGGCGGCGCCCATCAGCGATGACGGCGGGACACCGGGAAGGACGCCGAGACTCGGATCAGTACCGGAGGAGAGAGGGGGTTCGGAAGGCAGGGGGAAGAGGAGGGAAGGGGAGGGGGAGCAAATGCTGACGGCGACGGTAGATCGCCGCCGTCAGTCGGTGGCGGGGGGGGTCAGATTACAGTCTCCAGCCATGGCCGATGATATTTCAGCATCAGCCATGGCTGAATTGTAATATTTCACCAAGTTTCATTGGTGAAATATTACATTCGCTCTGATTGGCTGTTTCACTTTCAACATGTCTGCATCAAATTACGCCATAAGAATAGTCTCTGATTACTGCTTTTTTGCTGCAGTTTTTTATGCATTCTGCATTGAATTATGCAAAAGGACCAAAACTGCACAGTTCGGCAGCAGATTTAGGCTTCTTTCACACATCAGTTTTTTACAACCAGTTCCAATCCATCAAAGTTGGAAAAAAACGGATCCTGTGCAGATTGTAAAAAACTGATGCGATGGATTATGTTTTTTGCTGGATCTGACTGCCCTACCTGGTAATAATAACTGGAGCATGCTCAGTTTAAAAAAATGGAATCCGTCACTGGATTCCATCATTTGACGGACAGCAACGGATCCTGCGCCCATAGACTTCCATTATAGCCAACGATGGATGGCGCTGGATCCATCGCTGTCCGACTTTTCGACGGAGAAAAAAAATGTTACTTTGTCCGTCGTCTCCGCCCGACGAACACAACATTTCCAACGGATCCAGTGAACGACGGACGAAACGTGAGGCCATCTGTCACAATCGGTAGCTAATACAAGTCTATGAGAAAAAAACAGATCCAGCGTCATCAGTTGCTGGATCCGTTTTTTTCTAAAAACGACGGATTGCGACTGATGGCAAAAAACTGATGTGTGAAAGAGGCCTTAGACGCACAGTGGGCATAGTTTTCATTAAATCATAAAATCATATGCGATTTGCTTGGAAAGCAGTGATGAGAAAACGTGCTCGGATAAGGGTGCTATCCGAGCATGCTCAGTTGCTAACCGAGTGTCTTTCGTGTGCTTGAATAATATGTTTTAATCCTCGCTCTTGCATGTCTCGCGCATGTTCGACTGCTGCAATACATGCATGTGTTGTAGCTGTCGAACAAGCAGGAACGGGGACTTGAACCTATTATTCAAGCACCCCAAAGACACTCGGTTAGCCCTGGAGCATGCTCGGATAACATCTAGTGATGAGCGAGCACTAAAATACTCGGGTGCTCGTTTTTCAGGTCGAGTAAATTGGAATACTCGGTTACTCGACCCGAGCAATGAGCCCATTGTAAGTCTATGGGAAAACCGAGTATTTTTACCGCGATCTCTCCTTGAGGGTCATTTTAACCCCTTCATGACCAAGCTTATTTTGACCCTAATGACCTGGCCATTTTTTGCAATTCTGACCAGTGTCCCTTTATGAGGTTATCACTCAGGAACGCTTCAACGGATCCTAGCGATTCACAGATTGTTTTTCGTGACATGTTGGGCTTCGTACTAGTGGTAAATTTAGGTCAATAATTTTTGCGTTTATTTGTGAAAAAATTGGAAATTTGGTGAAAATTTGATAATTTCACAATTTTCAAATTTTTAATTTTTATTCTGTTAAACCAGAGAGTTATGTGACACAAAATAGTTAATAAGTAACATTTCCCACGTCTACTTTACATCAGCACAATGTTGGATACAAAATGTTTTTTGTTAGGAAATAGTGTTGAGCGATACGATACTGCAAATATCGGATATCGGCCGATATTAGCTGTATCGGCCTTTCGATTCCGAATACCGATATTTTCGTCATATCGAATACCGGAATCGGGATTGTCACTCTCATTGTCAGTGTCCGTCGGTCGGGTCTGTCACTGTCAGTGTCCGTCGGTCGGGTCTGTCAGGAGTCAGCGGCACTTACCTGGCAGAAGATCTCCGGCGGTCACGGCCTGGACTGCTTCATGGCCGCCATCCTCTTCTCCCCGGCGGTCACATGCATTTTCTCGCGATAACTGCAGTGACTGCTGGGTAATCCCGGCCGTAAAGCAGTCAGTCCGATGACGTCACCGCCGGGGAAGCAGGTAATCAGCTGTGCTGCGTCGCGATGACAGGCTCTGCCTGTCATTGCGATGTAGCAGAGCTGGATCGTCGTGGGACACTCGTTACTATGGACTGCGTCGGACAGGTGGTATACTGTTAGTTTTTTTTTTTTCTTTTTTTACAGGAGATCGATGGCGTCGCAGGAATGAGAGTACAATAAAAGAAATGAAAACTGTGTTGTCTCTTTTATTTCATTAAAATACTTTTTTCTTGCTGTGTCTTTTTTTTAAACATTTAATAACTTTGGGATTAATAATGGATCGGTGTCTTATTGACACCTCTCCATTATTAACCGGGCTTATTGTCACCGTGCAATCAACGGTGACATTAACCCCTTATTACCCCACTTGCCACCGCTACAGGGCAGTGGGAAGAGCCGGGTAAAGTGCCACAATTGGCACATCTTTTGATGCGCCAAATGTGGGGCTGCTGTAGCCTGGTATTATCAGGCTGTTGAGGGCCAAAATCCATGGGCCTTGACAGTCTTTTAATACCAGGCCGCAGCAGTCTGCATTTTACTTGGCTGGTTAACAAAAATAGGGGGACCCCTACGCCGTTTTTTTTTCGAGGGGATCCCCTATTTTTGTTAACCAGCCAAGCTAAGCAGACTGCTGTGGCCTGGTATTATCAGGCTTGCAAGGTCCATGGATATTGGATCCTTACCAGCCTGAAAAACCAGGCCTCAGCGGTCTGCTTCATCTGGCTGGTTAACAAAAATAGGGGGGACCCCACGCCAATTTTTTTCGAGGGGATCCCCTATTTTTGTTAATCAGCCAAGATATGCAGACTGCTGTGGCCTGGTATTATCAGGCTGGCAAGGTCCATGGATCTTGGCTCCTTAACAGCCTGAAAATCCAGGCCTCAGCGGTCTGCTTCATCTGGCTGGTTAACAAAAATAGTGGGGACCCCACGCCATTTTTTTTTCGAAGGGAACCCCTATTTTTGTTAATCAGTTCCCTCTGACGTCACTGATGGTGTCCCTGGCTGACCTGAAGTGAAAGTGGAAAGCAATCAATTAAGCTTTCCACTTCCTCTCCTGTCAGCCAGGAGAGGAGCTCATTCATTTGGGGGTTTACTGTGAGGCTGCAGCATTAGCTGCGGTCCCTGCAGTAAACATTAACCCTCTCTGAAGGATTACACCGTGGGACCTGACTGTGCATGGGATAGGTAAGAATAATTTTGCTTTATTATTTTATTTTTATTACAGGAAATGGTTTTAGCAGGTAAATAAAATATGGTCAAAAACTGTGTGATTATTTCATTAAACTTCTTTTTTATTAAAGTGTGTGTGTTTGATTTTTCTTTCATACAATAGGATTAATAATTGATAGTTGTCTAATTGACAGCTCTCAATTATTAACCTGGCTTAAAGTGACCTTTCAATTGCAAGGTCATTTTAACCCCTTATTAACCCATTCGCCACCGCTACAGGGCAATGGGAATAGACGGGCAAAGTGCCAGAAAGGGCGAATCTAATTATAGATTTGTCTTTTCTGGGGTGTCGGGGCAGATGTTAGTAGCCAGGGGGGGCCAAAAATAATGGTCCCTCTCTGGGCTATTATTATCTGCCCCCATTCGCTGGCTTTGTCTGTCTGGTTGCGAAAATAGGGCGGGAGCCCACGCATTTTTTTTAAACAATTTTACACTTCATATATATATATATATATATATATATATATATATACATGTCATTGAATTTGTGACACATATATATATATTTATATTTATAGTTCATACACTTCTACATAGTGTAATAGCCGCTAATTCAATTGACGGCTTTTGTGAAAATGCAGAACCCGACATGAAATGACACTTGGTGTACATAGGGTTAACCATGTCTTTTCATGTCCTTTGCTATCTGATTTGCACAAACAATTACATCAGTCTATGTGTGCAAAATTTCACACCTGTAGGGGTTAATTAAAGGTGTAAATTCGTAGCAAAAAAGTCCGGTTTTTTTACAACTAATTTACACCTTTAATTAACCCCTACAGGTGTGAAATTTTGCACACATAGACTGATGTAATTGTTTGTGCAAATCAGATTGCAAACGACATGAAAAGACATGGTTAACCCTATGTACACCAAGTGTCATTTCATGTCGGGTGCTTCTGTCTTTTCACAGAAGCCGGCTTTACCCGGCAATTGAATCAGAGGATATTTTACTATGTAGAAGTGTATAAACCATACATATATGTATATATATATATGTCACAATGACATTTATATATATATATATATATATGTATTCTATGTGTGTATATTTAGTGTTTACAAGGAAATAAAGGTTTTTTTAGTTGCGATTTTTTGTTCCCATAGACTTACATTGGACTTCCGGTATCGGAATCGGATATCGACGATATTTAGTGATATCGGCGATACCATTTCGATATGATATTTTTAGATATCGAGCAGTATCGCTCAACACTATTAGGAAATTATAAGAGTTAAAAGTTGACCAGCAATTTCTCATTTTTACAACAAAATTTACAAAACCATTTTTTTTAAAGGACCACCTCACATTTGAAGTCAGTTTGAGGGGTCTATATGGCTGAAAATACCCAGAAGTGACACCAGTCTAAAAACTGCACCCCTCAAGCTGATCAAAACCACATTCAAGAAGTTTCTTAACCCTTCAGGTGCATCACAGGAGCTGAAGCAACGTGGAAGGAAAAAATGAACATTTAACTTTTTAGTCACAAAAATGATCTTTTACATACAATTTTTTTATTTTTACAAGGTTAAAAGGAGAAAATGGACAGATAAAGTTGTTTTTCAATTTCTCCTAAGTACACTGATAGCCCATATGTGGGGGTAAACCACTGTCTGGGCACACGGCAGGGCTCGGAAGGGAAGGAGCGCCATTTGAATTTTTCAAACCAAAAATTGGCTGGAATTGAGATTGGACGCCATGTTGCATTTGGAGAGCCCCTGATGTGCCTAAACAGTGGAAACCCCCCACAAGTGACACCATTTTGGAAACTAGATCCCCTAAGAAACTTATCTAGTTCTGCTGTGAGCACTTTGAACCCCCAAGTGTTTCACTAAAGTTTATAATGCCTGGGTGTGAAAAAAAAAATGTCCGCAAAAATGATTTTTTAGTCCCCAATTTTTTATTTTTCCCAAGGAAATTGGACCACAAAAGTTGTTGTACAATTTGTCCTGGGTACGCTGATACCCCATATGTGGGGCGGAAACTGTTTGGGTGCACGGCAGGGCTTGGAAAGGAAGTAATGACGTTTGGGAATGCAGACTTTGATGGGTGTCATGTTCAGTTTGCAGAGCCCCTGATGTGCCTAAACAGTGGAAACCCCACACAAGTGACCCCATTTTGGAAACTAGACCCCCTATGGAACTTATCTACAGTAGATCTGGGGTGAGCAATTTAAACCCCCAAGTGCTTCACAGAAGTTTATAATGCCCCGGCATGAAAATAAGAAATCCTATTTTTTTGCCACAAAAATATTTTAATCACCAATTTTTTATTTTCCCAAGAGTAACAGGAGAAATTGGATGAAAAAAGTTGTTGAAAAATTTGTCCTGAGTACGCTGATACCCCATATGTGGGGGGAACCACTGTTTGGGCGGATGGCAGAGCTAGGAAGGGAAGTAGCGCCATTTGACTTTTTCAAACCAAAATTGGCTGGAATCGAGATTGGACGTCATGTTGCGTTTGGAAAGCCCCTGATGTGCCTAAACAGTGGAAACCCCACACAAGTGACCACATTTTAGAAACTAAACCCCCTAATGAACTTATCTAGATCTGTGGTAAGCACTTTGAACCCCCAAAGTGCTTCACATAAGTTTATAACGTAGAATCGTAAAATTAAAAAATCATATTTTTTCCAAACAAAATGATCTTTTCACCCCAAATTTTTTTTCCCAAGGGTAACAAGACCACAAAAGTTATTTTGCAATTTGTCCTGAGTATGCTGATACCCCATATGTGGGGTAAACCACTGTTTGGGTGCATGGCAGAGCTTGGAAGAGAAGGAGAGCCATTTGACTTTTTCAGCGCTGAATTGCCTGGACGCCATGTCGCGTTTGGAGAGCCCGTGATGTGCCTAAACAGTGGAAACCCCCACAAAAAACACTATTTTGGAAACTAGACCCTTTCTAGATGTGTGGTGAGAACTTTGAACCCCCAAGTGTTTCACTAAAGTTTTTAACGCCCGAGCGTGAAAATAAAAAAATCATATTTTTTCCACAAACATGATCTTTTAGTCCCCAATATTTTATTTTCACAAGGGTAACAGGAGAAATTGGACCCAAAAAGTTGTTATCCAGTTTGTCCTGAGTACGCTTGTACCCCATATGTGGGGGGAAACCACTTGTTAGGCACATGTCGGGGCTTGGAAGGGAAGTAGTGACGTTTTGAAATGCAGACTTTGATGGAATGGTCTGCGGGCGTCATCTTACGTTTGCAGAGCCACTGATGTGCTTAAACAGTAGAAACACCCCACAAGTGACCCCATTTTGGAAGCTAGACCACCCAAGGAACTTATCTAGTTGTCTGATGAGCACTTTGAACCCCCAAGTGTTTCACAGAAGTTTATAACGCAGAGCCGTGAAAATAAAAAATCATTGTTTTTACTCAAAAAATGATTTTTTTAGCCTGCAATTTTTTATTTTCACAAGAGTAACAGGAGAAATTGGACCCAAAGAGTTGTCTAATTTGTCCTGAGTACGCTGGTACCCCATATTTGGGGGGTACCCATGTTTGGGCACACTTAGGGGCTTGGAAGGGAAGTAGTGACGTTTTGAAATGCAGACTTTGAAGGAATGGTCTGCGGGCATCATGTTACGTTTGCAGAGCCCCTGATGTGCCTAAACAGTATAAACCCCCACAAGTAACACCATTTTGGAAACTAGACCCCCCAAGGAACTTATCTAGATATGTGGTGAGCACTTTGAAATCCCAAGTGCTTCACAAAAGTTTATAACGCAGAGTCGAGAAAATAAAAAAATCATTTTTTTTAACAAAAATAATTTTTTAGCCCCCAATTTTTATTTTCCAAGGGTAACAGGAAAAACTGCACAACAACTTTGATGGTCTAATTTCTCCTGAGTACAATGATGCCCCACATGTTGGGGTAAACCACTGTTTGGGCACACGTCGGGGCTTGGAAGGGAGGGATCACCGTTTGACTTTTTGAACGCAAAATTGGCTGGTATCAATGGTGGCGCCATGTTGCATTTGGAGACCCCCTGATATGCCTAAACAGTGGAAACCCCTCAATTCTAACTACAACCCTAACCCCAACAAACCTCTAACCACAACCCTAACCCCAACACACCCCTAACCCTAATCCCAACCGTAACCCTAACCCCAACACACCCCCAACCCTAATACCAACCCTAACCATAACCCTAACAACAAGTCTAACCCTAATCCCAGCCCTAACCCCAACACACCCATAACCCTAATCTTAACCCTAATCCAAACCCTAACCCTAATTCCAATCCTAACCCTAATTGCAACCTTAATTCTAACCCAAACCCTAATTCTAACCCTAACCCTAATTATAACCCTAAGCATAATCCAAATTCTAACCCTAACCCTAATTCTAACCCTAATTCTAGCCCTAAAATTCTAACCCTAATGGAAAAATAAAAATAAATATATTTTCTTTATTTTATTATTTGTCCCTACCTATGGGAGTGATAAAGGGAGGTATTTACTATTTTTTTTATTTTGATCACTGTGATAGGGTCTATCACAGTGATCAAAATGTCCCTGAATGAATGAATGAATCTGCTGGCCTGCAGATTCGGCGGGCGCACTGTGCATGCGCCCGCCATTTTGGAATATGGCGGCGCCCATCAGCGATGACGGCGGGACACCGGGAAGGACGCCGAGACTCGGATCAGTACCGGAGGAGAGAGGGGGTTCGGAAGGCAGGGGGAAGAGGAGGGAAGGGGAGGGGGAGCAAATGCTGACGGCGACGGTAGATCGCCGCCGTCAGTCGGTGGCGGGGGGGGTCAGATTACAGTCTCCAGCCATGGCCGATGATATTTCAGCATCAGCCATGGCTGAATTGTAATATTTCACCAAGTTTCATTGGTGAAATATTACATTCGCTCTGATTGGCTGTTTCACTTTCAACATGTCTGCATCAAATTACGCCATAAGAATAGTCTCTGATTACTGCTTTTTTGCTGCAGTTTTTTATGCATTCTGCATTGAATTATGCAAAAGGACCAAAACTGCACAGTTCGGCAGCAGATTTAGGCTTCTTTCACACATCAGTTTTTTACAACCAGTTCCAATCCATCAAAGTTGGAAAAAAACGGATCCTGTGCAGATTGTAAAAAACTGATGCGATGGATTATGTTTTTTGCTGGATCTGACTGCCCTACCTGGTAATAATAACTGGAGCATGCTCAGTTTAAAAAAATGGAATCCGTCACTGGATTCCATCATTTGACGGACAGCAACGGATCCTGCGCCCATAGACTTCCATTATAGCCAACGATGGATGGCGCTGGATCCATCGCTGTCCGACTTTTCGACGGAGAAAAAAAATGTTACTTTGTCCGTCGTCTCCGCCCGACGAACACAACATTTCCAACGGATCCAGTGAACGACGGACGAAACGTGAGGCCATCTGTCACAATCGGTAGCTAATACAAGTCTATGAGAAAAAAACAGATCCAGCGTCATCAGTTGCTGGATCCGTTTTTTTCTAAAAACGACGGATTGCGACTGATGGCAAAAAACTGATGTGTGAAAGAGGCCTTAGACGCACAGTGGGCATAGTTTTCATTAAATCATAAAATCATATGCGATTTGCTTGGAAAGCAGTGATGAGAAAACGTGCTCGGATAAGGGTGCTATCCGAGCATGCTCAGTTGCTAACCGAGTGTCTTTCGTGTGCTTGAATAATATGTTTTAATCCTCGCTCTTGCATGTCTCGCGCATGTTCGACTGCTGCAATACATGCATGTGTTGTAGCTGTCGAACAAGCAGGAACGGGGACTTGAACCTATTATTCAAGCACCCCAAAGACACTCGGTTAGCCCTGGAGCATGCTCGGATAACATCTAGTGATGAGCGAGCACTAAAATACTCGGGTGCTCGTTTTTCAGGTCGAGTAAATTGGAATACTCGGTTACTCGACCCGAGCAATGAGCCCATTGTAAGTCTATGGGAAAACCGAGTATTTTTACCGCGATCTCTCCTTGAGGGTCATTTTAACCCCTTCATGACCAAGCTTATTTTGACCCTAATGACCTGGCCATTTTTTGCAATTCTGACCAGTGTCCCTTTATGAGGTTATCACTCAGGAACGCTTCAACGGATCCTAGCGATTCACAGATTGTTTTTCGTGACATGTTGGGCTTCGTACTAGTGGTAAATTTAGGTCAATAATTTTTGCGTTTATTTGTGAAAAAATTGGAAATTTGGTGAAAATTTTGATAATTTCACAATTTTCAAATTTTTAATTTTTATTCTGTTAAACCAGAGAGTTATGTGACACAAAATAGTTAATAAGTAACATTTCCCACGTCTACTTTACATCAGCACAATGTTGGATACAAAATGTTTTTTGTTAGGAAATAGTGTTGAGCGATACGATACTGCAAATATCGGATATCGGCCGATATTAGCTGTATCGGCCTTTCGATTCCGAATACCGATATTTTCGTCATATCGAATACCGGAATCGGGATTGTCACTCTCATTGTCAGTGTCCGTCGGTCGGGTCTGTCACTGTCAGTGTCCGTCGGTCGGGTCTGTCAGGAGTCAGCGGCACTTACCTGGCAGAAGATCTCCGGCGGTCACGGCCTGGACTGCTTCATGGCCGCCATCCTCTTCTCCCCGGCGGTCACATGCATTTTCTCGCGATAACTGCAGTGACTGCTGGGTAATCCCGGCCGTAAAGCAGTCAGTCCGATGACGTCACCGCCGGGGAAGCAGGTAATCAGCTGTGCTGCGTCGCGATGACAGGCTCTGCCTGTCATTGCGATGTAGCAGAGCTGGATCGTCGTGGGACACTCGTTACTATGGACTGCGTCGGACAGGTGGTATACTGTTAGTTTTTTTTTTTTCTTTTTTTACAGGAGATCGATGGCGTCGCAGGAATGAGAGTACAATAAAAGAAATGAAAACTGTGTTGTCTCTTTTATTTCATTAAAATACTTTTTTCTTGCTGTGTCTTTTTTTTAAACATTTAATAACTTTGGGATTAATAATGGATCGGTGTCTTATTGACACCTCTCCATTATTAACCGGGCTTATTGTCACCGTGCAATCAACGGTGACATTAACCCCTTATTACCCCACTTGCCACCGCTACAGGGCAGTGGGAAGAGCCGGGTAAAGTGCCACAATTGGCACATCTTTTGATGCGCCAAATGTGGGGCTGCTGTAGCCTGGTATTATCAGGCTGTTGAGGGCCAAAATCCATGGGCCTTGACAGTCTTTTAATACCAGGCCGCAGCAGTCTGCATTTTACTTGGCTGGTTAACAAAAATAGGGGGACCCCTACGCCGTTTTTTTTTCGAGGGGATCCCTATTTTTGTTAACCAGCCAAGCTAAGCAGACTGCTGTGGCCTGGTATTATCAGGCTTGCAAGGTCCATGGATATTGGATCCTTACCAGCCTGAAAAACCAGGCCTCAGCGGTCTGCTTCATCTGGCTGGTTAACAAAAATAGGGGGGACCCCACGCCAATTTTTTTCGAGGGGATCCCCTATTTTTGTTAATCAGCCAAGATATGCAGACTGCTGTGGCCTGGTATTATCAGGCTGGCAAGGTCCATGGATCTTGGCTCCTTAACAGCCTGAAAATCCAGGCCTCAGCGGTCTGCTTCATCTGGCTGGTTAACAAAAATAGTGGGGACCCCACGCCATTTTTTTTCGAAGGGAACCCCTATTTTTGTTAATCAGTTCCCTCTGACGTCACTGATGGTGTCCCTGGCTGACCTGAAGTGAAAGTGGAAAGCAATCAATTAAGCTTTCCACTTCCTCTCCTGTCAGCCAGGAGAGGAGCTCATTCATTTGGGGGTTTACTGTGAGGCTGCAGCATTAGCTGCGGTCCCTGCAGTAAACATTAACCCTCTCTGAAGGATTACACCGTGGGACCTGACTGTGCATGGGATAGGTAAGAATAATTTTGCTTTATTATTTTATTTTTATTACAGGAAATGGTTTTAGCAGGTAAATAAAATATGGTCAAAAACTGTGTGATTATTTCATTAAACTTCTTTTTTATTAAAGTGTGTGTGTTTGATTTTTCTTTCATACAATAGGATTAATAATTGATAGTTGTCTAATTGACAGCTCTCAATTATTAACCTGGCTTAAAGTGACCTTTCAATTGCAAGGTCATTTTAACCCCTTATTAACCCATTCGCCACCGCTACAGGGCAATGGGAATAGACGGGCAAAGTGCCAGAAAGGGCGAATCTAATTATAGATTTGTCTTTTCTGGGGTGTCGGGGCAGATGTTAGTAGCCAGGGGGGGCCAAAAATAATGGTCCCTCTCTGGGCTATTATTATCTGCCCCATTCGCTGGCTTTGTCTGTCTGGTTGCGAAAATAGGGCGGGAGCCCACGCATTTTTTTTAAACAATTTTACACTTCATATATATATATATATATATATATATATATATACATGTCATTGAATTTGTGACACATATATATATATTTATATTTATAGTTCATACACTTCTACATAGTGTAATAGCCGCTAATTCAATTGACGGCTTTTGTGAAAATGCAGAACCCGACATGAAATGACACTTGGTGTACATAGGGTTAACCATGTCTTTTCATGTCCTTTGCTATCTGATTTGCACAAACAATTACATCAGTCTATGTGTGCAAAATTTCACACCTGTAGGGGTTAATTAAAGGTGTAAATTCGTAGCAAAAAAGTCCGGTTTTTTTACAACTAATTTACACCTTTAATTAACCCTACAGGTGTGAAATTTTGCACACATAGACTGATGTAATTGTTTGTGCAAATCAGATTGCAAACGACATGAAAAGACATGGTTAACCCTATGTACACCAAGTGTCATTTCATGTCGGGTGCTTCTGTCTTTTCACAGAAGCCGGCTTTACCCGGCAATTGAATCAGAGGATATTTTACTATGTAGAAGTGTATAAACCATACATATATGTATATATATATATGTCACAATGACATTTATATATATATTATATATATGTATTCTATGTGTGTATATTTAGTGTTTACAAGGAAATAAAGGTTTTTTTTAGTTGCGATTTTTTGTTCCCATAGACTTACATTGGACTTCCGGTATCGGAATCGGATATCGACGATATTTAGTGATATCGGCGATACCATTTCGATACGATATTTTTAGATATCGAGCAGTATCGCTCAACACTATTAGGAAATTATAAGAGTTAAAAGTTGACCAGCAATTTCTCATTTTTACAACAAAATTTACAAAACCATTTTTTTTAAAGGACCACCTCACATTTGAAGTCAGTTTGAGGGGTCTATATGGCTGAAAATACCCAGAAGTGACACCAGTCTAAAAACTGCACCCCTCAAGCTGATCAAAACCACATTCAAGAAGTTTCTTAACCCTTCAGGTGCATCACAGGAGCTGAAGCAACGTGGAAGGAAAAAATGAACATTTAACTTTTTAGTCACAAAAATGATCTTTTACATACAATTTTTTTATTTTTACAAGGTTAAAAGGAGAAAATGGACAGATAAAGTTGTTTTTCAATTTCTCCTAAGTACACTGATAGCCCATATGTGGGGGTAAACCACTGTCTGGGCACACGGCAGGGCTCGGAAGGGAAGGAGCGCCATTTGAATTTTTCAAACCAAAAATTGGCTGGAATTGAGATTGGACGCCATGTTGCATTTGGAGAGCCCCTGATGTGCCTAAACAGTGGAAACCCCCCACAAGTGACACCATTTTGGAAACTAGATCCCCTAAGAAACTTATCTAGTTCTGCTGTGAGCACTTTGAACCCCCAAGTGTTTCACTAAAGTTTATAATGCCTGGGTGTGAAAAAAAAAATGTCCGCAAAAATGATTTTTTAGTCCCCAATTTTTTATTTTTCCCAAGGAAATTGGACCACAAAAGTTGTTGTACAATTTGTCCTGGGTACGCTGATACCCCATATGTGGGGCGAAACTGTTTGGGTGCACGGCAGGGCTTGGAAAGGAAGTAATGACGTTTGGGAATGCAGACTTTGATGGGTGTCATGTTCAGTTTGCAGAGCCCTGATGTGCCTAAACAGTGGAAACCCCACACAAGTGACCCCATTTTGGAAACTAGACCCCTATGGAACTTATCTACAGTAGATCTGGGGTGAGCAATTTAAACCCCCAAGTGCTTCACAGAAGTTTATAATGCCCCGGCATGAAAATAAGAAATCCTATTTTTTTGCCACAAAAATATTTTAATCACCAATTTTTTATTTTCCCAAGAGTAACAGGAGAAATTGGATGAAAAAAGTTGTTGAAAAATTTGTCCTGAGTACGCTGATACCCCATATGTGGGGGGAACCACTGTTTGGGCGGATGGCAGAGCTAGGAAGGGAAGTAGCGCCATTTGACTTTTTCAAACCAAAATTGGCTGGAATCGAGATTGGACGTCATGTTGCGTTTGGAAAGCCCCTGATGTGCCTAAACAGTGGAAACCCCACACAAGTGACCACATTTTAGAAACTAAACCCCTAATGAACTTATCTAGATCTGTGGTAAGCACTTTGAACCCCCAAAGTGCTTCACATAAGTTTATAACGTAGAATCGTAAAATTAAAAAATCATATTTTTTCCAAACAAAATGATCTTTTCACCCCAAATTTTTTTTCCCAAGGGTAACAAGACCACAAAAGTTATTTTGCAATTTGTCCTGAGTATGCTGATACCCCATATGTGGGGTAAACCACTGTTTGGGTGCATGGCAGAGCTTGGAAGAGAAGGAGAGCCATTTGACTTTTTCAGCGCTGAATTGCCTGGACGCCATGTCGCGTTTGGAGAGCCCGTGATGTGCCTAAACAGTGGAAACCCCCACAAAAAACACTATTTTGGAAACTAGACCCTTTCTAGATGTGTGGTGAGAACTTTGAACCCCAAGTGTTTCACTAAAGTTTTTAACGCCCGAGCGTGAAAATAAAAAAATCATATTTTTTCCACAAACATGATCTTTTAGTCCCCAATTATTTTATTTTCACAAGGGTAACAGGAGAAATTGGACCCAAAAAGTTGTTATCCAGTTTGTCCTGAGTACGCTTGTACCCCATATGTGGGGGGAAACCACTTGTTAGGCACATGTCGGGGCTTGGAAGGGAAGTAGTGACGTTTTGAAATGCAGACTTTGATGGAATGGTCTGCGGGCGTCATCTTACGTTTGCAGAGCCACTGATGTGCTTAAACAGTAGAAACACCCCACAAGTGACCCATTTTGGAAGCTAGACCACCCAAGGAACTTATCTAGTTGTCTGATGAGCACTTTGAACCCCAAGTGTTTCACAGAAGTTTATAACGCAGAGCCGTGAAAATAAAAAATCATTGTTTTTACTCAAAAAATGATTTTTTTAGCCTGCAATTTTTTATTTTCACAAGAGTAACAGGAGAAATTGGACCCAAAGAGTTGTCTAATTTGTCCTGAGTACGCTGGTACCCCATATTTGGGGGGTACCCATGTTTGGGCACACTTAGGGGCTTGGAAGGGAAGTAGTGACGTTTTGAAATGCAGACTTTGAAGGAATGGTCTGCGGGCATCATGTTACGTTTGCAGAGCCCCTGATGTGCCTAAACAGTATAAACCCCCACAAGTAACACCATTTTGGAAACTAGACCCCCCAAGGAACTTATCTAGATATGTGGTGAGCACTTTGAAATCCCAAGTGCTTCACAAAAGTTTATAACGCAGAGTCGAGAAAATAAAAAAATCATTTTTTTTAACAAAAATAATTTTTTAGCCCCCAATTTTTATTTTCCCAAGGGTAACAGGAAAAACTGCACAACAACTTTGATGGTCTAATTTCTCCTGAGTACAATGATGCCCCACATGTTGGGGTAAACCACTGTTTGGGCACACGTCGGGGCTTGGAAGGGAGGGATCACCGTTTGACTTTTTGAACGCAAAATTGGCTGGTATCAATGGTGGCGCCATGTTGCATTTGGAGACCCCCTGATATGCCTAAACAGTGGAAACCCCTCAATTCTAACTACAACCCTAACCCAACAAACCTCTAACCACAACCCTAACCCCAACACACCCCTAACCCTAATCCCAACCGTAACCCTAACCCCAACACACCCCCAACCCTAATACCAACCCTAACCATAACCCTAACAACAAGTCTAACCCTAATCCCAGCCCTAACCCCAACACACCCATAACCCTAATCTTAACCCTAATCCAAACCCTAACCCTAATTCCAATCCTAACCCTAATTGCAACCTTAATTCTAACCCAAACCCTAATTCTAACCCTAACCCTAATTATAACCCTAAGCATAATCCAAATTCTAACCCTAACCCTAATTCTAACCCTAATTCTAGCCCTAAAATTCTAACCCTAATGGAAAAATAAAAATAAATATATTTTCTTTATTTTATTATTTGTCCCTACCTATGGGAGTGATAAAGGGAGGTATTTACTATTTTTTTTATTTTGATCACTGTGATAGGGTCTATCACAGTGATCAAAATGTCCCTGAATGAATGAATGAATCTGCTGGCCTGCAGATTCGGCGGGCGCACTGTGCATGCGCCCGCCATTTTGGAATATGGCGGCGCCCATCAGCGATGACGGCGGGACACCGGGAAGGACGCCGAGACTCGGATCAGTACCGGAGGAGAGAGGGGGTTCGGAAGGCAGGGGAAGAGGAGGGAAGGGGAGGGGGAGCAAATGCTGACGGCGACGGTAGATCGCCGCCGTCAGTCGGTGGCGGGGGGGGTCAGATTACAGTCTCCAGCCATGGCCGATGATATTTCAGCATCAGCCATGGCTGAATTGTAATATTTCACCAAGTTTCATTGGTGAAATATTACATTCGCTCTGATTGGCTGTTTCACTTTCAACAGCCAATCAGAGCAATCGTAGCCACGGGGGGCAAAGCCACCCCCCTGGGTGAAGTATAAGTCCTCCTGTACCTGCGGGTTGGGTGACCTTTCATTGGCCCCAGTCACCCACCCAACCCGCAGGAACGCGATCTCCCAATGACGCCACATAGGCGTCACAGGTCGGGAAGGCACCGACTTTTATGACGCCTACGTGGTGTCACAGGTTGGGAAGGGGTTAAAGTCTAAAAACGTCTGAAAATGAAGGAAACAGTGCTCAAATGACAAGGGAACATCATGGGGAATGACCATGGAAGCATTTCTGACTCCCAGGTCACAGCTGTGAACAATGTTCTCAGAGTCTTACGCCAATTTTACAGGCGCACTCAAAAACATACAAAAACAAAACCAAAATGGATTTTCCTGGGAAATATGTTAAGGATCATCCTTTCCAGGGTAATGACTTTTATATAAGGCAAAATAATTAACCCAAAACAAAAATGTTCCTCCACCACTTTGTCTATGTTCACACGTAGCGTTTTTGATGCATTTTCCAACATTACCATTGCTTTCAACCAATACAAATGCATGGGAAATGTCATTGTAGCATTTAACAACCTTAACTTGCCATGTGCTGTGTGACACATCACTAGACACATCTTGTTTCATTTATGAAGGATTGTCTCTTAAAGTCACAAAGCCAATTTTTATAGGGGCATCAGTTCGCATTACTATTCTTAAAGTGACATTATTAAACAGTGGGTCTCCTATACTGTTATTGCCTATTTATTGAGTGGCTGGGCTGCCAAAAATTAGGACGCACCCCAGTACCCCTTTGATGAGACGTGCAGGAGGGCCTCATGAAAATATTCCAATTATAAGAAAATGGGTCTCCCATAGTGTTAGACTATGCATTAAATGCAAGGCCTGCACTGCGCCTAAGTAAAACGCACCCCAATAAGCCTTTGAACCCACGTACTGGATGGCCACAGGAAAACCAAGTTCGCATTATTCTTTTGGTACTGCCATACTGTTAGCCTATGCATTGACTGCAAGGCCCGCCCTGCCACAAAGTCACATGCACCCGAATAAGCCTTTGAACCCAGGTACTGGATGGCCACAGGGAAACCAAGTTCACATTATTCATTTGGTACTGCCATACTGTTAACCTATGCATTGAATGCAACGCTCACCCTGCCACAAAGTCACATGCACCCCAATAAGCCTTTGAACCCAGGAACTGAATGGCCACAGGAAAACCAAGTTCACATTATTCATTTGGTACTGCCATACTGTTAGCCTATGCATTGAATGCAAGGTCTGCCCTGCACCAAATTCAAACTTACCCCAATAAGCTTTTGAATCCAGGTACTGGATGGCCATAGGAAAACCAAGTTCACATTATTCTTTTGGTACTGCCATTCTGTTAGCCTGTGCATTGAATGCAAGACCTGCCCTACCACAAAGTCACTTGCGCCTCAATAAGCATTTGAACCCAGGTACTGATTGGCCACTGGAAAACCAAGTTTACATTATTCATTTGGTACTGTTATGCTGATAGCATATGCATTGAATGCAAGGCCTGGCCTGGCACAAAGTCACATGCACCCCAATAACTTTTGAATCCAGGTACTGGATGGCCACAGTAAAACCAAGTTCACATTATTCTTTTGGTACTTCCATACTGTTAGCCCATGCAATGAATGCAAGGCCCGCCCTGCCACAAAGTCAATTGCACCCCAATAAGCCTTTGAACACAGGTACTGAATGGCCACAGGAAAACCAAGTTCACATTATTCATTTGGTACTGCCATACTGTTAGCCTATGCATTGAATGCAAGGCCTGCCCTGCACCAAATTCAAATGCACCCCATTAAGCCTTTGAACCCAGGTACTGGATGGCCACAGGAAAACCAAGTTAACATTATTTATTTGGTACTGCCATACTGTTAGTGTATGCATTGAATGCAAGGCCTGCCCTGCCACAAAGTCACATGCACCCCAATAACCTTTGAATCCTGGTACTGGATGGCCACAGGAAAACCAAGTTTGCATTATTCTTTTGGTACTGCCATACTGTTAGCCTATGCATTGACTGCAAGGCCCGCCCTGCCACAAAATCACATGCACCCGAATAAGCCTTTGAACCCAGGTACTGGATGGCCACAGGAAAACCAAGTTCGCATTATTCTTTTGGTACTGCCATACTGTTAGCCTATGCATTGACTGCAAGGCCCGCCCTGCCACAAAGTCACATGCACCCGAATAAGCCTTTGAACCCAGGTACTGGATGGCCACAGGGAAACCAAGTTCACATTATTCATTTGGTACTGCCATACTGTTAACCTATGCATTGAATGCAAGGCTCACCCTGCCACAAAGTCACATGCACCCCAATAAGCCTTTGAACCCAGGAACTGAATGGCCACAGGAAAACCAAGTTCACATTATTCATTTGGTACTGCCATACTGTTAGCCTATGCATTGAATTCAAGGTCTGCCCTGCACCAAATTCAAACTTACCCCAATAAGCTTTTGAATCCAGGTACTGGATGGCCATAGGAAAACCAAGTTCACATCATTCTTTTGGTACTGCCATTCTGTTAGCCTGTGCATTGAATGCAAGACCTGCCCTACCAAAAAGTCACTTGCGCCTCAATAAGCATTTGAACCCAGGTACTGATTGGCCACTGGAAAACCAAGTTTACATTATTCATTTGGTACTGCCATACTGTTAGCCTATGCATTGAATGCAAGGCCCGCCCTGCCACAAAATCACATGCACCCGAATAAGCCTTTGAACACAGGTACTGGATGGCCACAGGAAAACCAAGTTCACATTATTCATTTGGTACTACCATACTGTTAGCGTAAGCATTGAATGCAAGACCCGCCCTGCCACAAAGTCACATGCACCCCAATAAGCCTTTGAATCCAGATACTGGATGGCCACCTGAAAGAAAAGTTCCCATTATTATTTTTTTTTTACTACCATAAAGTTTTCCCTTCCCGCGAAAGCTCACAGTATACAGTGTAGAGGGTAGAGCTAGTCGTGCGGTTCAGCAGACTGAGGATCACTGCAGGTTGTAGGATTGTCAGAAGAGGTTGATCTTCACATTCGTTTTGAATGTGTCCTTGGTAGGCGGTAGTCTGTTGTGTTGGGTTAGAGAGTTACAGAGTATGGGTGGAGCACGGGAGAAGTTTGTATGCGGTTGGGGGAAGAAGAGACAAGAGGGGAGTAGAGAAGCAGATGTTGAGAGGATTGAAGGTTGCGTGTAGGTAAGTCCAGGGAGACCTTGTCACAGATTTATGGCGGAGACAGGTTGTGTATGGCTTTGCATGTCATAGTTTTAGGGTTTAGAGAGGAGAGGCTGGGGAATAACGGGGAGACAGTTTAGGATAGATTGGAGTGGTGCAAGAGTGCTATAGAGGAGGCCAGAGAGTAGAAGGTTGCAATACTCGAGGCGGAGGATGATAGAGGCGTGCAAAATCATTTTTGCATTTTCTTGGTCAAGAAATGTAAGGATTCGGAAAATGTTTTTGAGTTGGAGTCGACAGGAGGAGGGAAGGGCTTGGATGTGTGGCTTGAAAGAGATGGCAGAGTCGTGGATCACCCTGAGGCACCGATCATGTGTGACTGGGGAAAGTGATCAGCCATTAACATTGATGGATAGTTCTGGTGGAGGGGTACGGTGAGACGGTTGAAAGATGATGAATTCTGTTTTGTCCATGTTCAATTTTAGAAAGTGAGCAGAAAATAAGGATGAAATAGCTGACAGACATTGTGTGATTTTGGTCAGTAAGGAGGTGATGTCAGGTCGAGATAGGTAGATCTGCGTGTCTTCGGTGTAGAAATGATATTGCAAACTGTGGGATTCTATGAGCTTTCCCAGGCCGAAGGTGTAGATGGAGAAGACTAAGGGTCCTTGAACTGAGACTTGGAGAACCCAGAGACACTGAATGTCCCCGTACACAACCAATGATGGAAGTTGCCAGTACAACTGTTAGGTCTTCGCGAGTCTGGTGGATTTTTAAAGACTCTGCCAATAACCTCAAACAGGCTATTTGAACCACCGGCCATGCCAGCATCAGCAGGGGTAGGGAAAATAAGAGCCTGTCCACTACCAGCATGATCAGGCACATGGCAGCGAAACACCCGACTTTGTGGGCCAAACACCAGGCTCCAGGAACAGTGTCTGCAGGTGATACCACTGTTTCTTCTGCTGTTGTGCGTGCAAGCAAATCACCTGTCCATTGTGCATGTGAAGATGTCTCCTGTCCTGCATCTGTTGTTACACACAAACTCAAATAGCACGTCCATGTCCTTGTCCCAGCGCAGCATTCAGTTGTCCATACCCCAGTCCTTAGAACACAGGCGGAAATATCAAGTCAAAGCCACAAAGAACCCACTACTAAATTCACCCATTTCTCATCTGCTTGTGGTCTAAAAGTTGGCTTTTAGCCTCGTGGAGATGGAAGCTAACTGCAACCTGATTTCGGCGTCCGTTCCAAAGTACTTTATCCCCAGTCGCCACTATTTCTCCCTGTGTGCCGTCACGGCATTACACAAGCACATGTCCCACTATATTACCCAGGCTCTCAACCATGCTGTTACTGGGAAAGTCCACCTAACCACGGACACGTGCTTGTGGCCAGGAATGGTACATCTCACTGATCGCACACTGGGTTAACATAGTGGAAGCTGGGACCCAGTCGGACATTGGGATGGAATACATCCTCCGGATGCCAAGGATTGCGGGCCCTACATCAATCACGCTTGTCCCCAGTCTACAGATTTTGCACCTCGTCCTCCTCTTCAGCCTCCATCGCTGAAATGAACACATCAGTCACAAGCTGGAAGCACTGCAGCACTGCCTCAGCCAAGCGGCAACAGGCTGTGCTGAAGCTAATATACTTAGGTGACAAACCGCACAATGCTGAAGAGTTGTGGACAACTTTGAGAGAGCAGGGGGTTCTGAGGCGAGGCGAGCTCACACACGTACCATGCCTGGCCCATGTGCTTAACCTCGTTGTTCAATGGTTTCTCAAATAGCGAGCCGGAGCTGCCGGATCTGATTGTGAAAGAACGCCGCCCTGCTTGCCCATTCTAGAAAGTCAGCTACGTCTTCATTCGCCCTTGACATGCTTCAGCAGCGTTTGCAGCTTCTGGCTCACCCACTGGTGTGTAATGTGCCCACGCGTTGGAACGCTACACTGCAAATGTTGGAAAGGATTTGTGAGCAGAAGACGGCAGTTGTTGACTGTCAGCATCAACAAAGCCGTCGGTATTCAGTTCAGACTTTACACATAAGATCTCAGGAGTGGACATGGATGTTAGACAAATGTACCATCCTCACAAACTTTGAGGAATTCACCAAGATGGTGAGAGGCGATGACACCATAATTAGCGTCACCATCCCGCTTCTTTATGTTCTAATAATACTAATAATCGTTATTTATATAGCGCCAAATTTAAAATGTAAAAAATGTAAATGTAAAATTTTCAAACACAACAGTCCTAACTAAGTAACAATAACAACGTTAACAATAATACAATGATTAAACCAAAAGAAAATGACCCTGCTTGTGAGAGCTTACAATCTACATTGAGGTGTGGGAGATAAGTACTTTGGTGTATTTACAATGATATATTTACAATGATAGTGCAGAGGTTAGTCAAAAGTTGTGGATGGCCAGAGGACAAGGAGGAGGAGGAGAGCATGGTCAGTCGCCCTCTTGGTGAGGACATGGAAGTCTTGCCTGTTAGCAGTCTGGCAAGCATTGGTTGAGTTTATGTTACTCTGCCTTTCCCGTGACCCTCGCATTCTCCAAATTTTGGCTGACAGCCAGGCAATACTGATTGGTGACAATTCTGGGCACATGCTAATAGGAGAACTTGATATTTCTTATTCCTGAGTAAAACAGGTGTGCAAAACTTTTGCAGTACCAGAGGGCCCTTCTTGCAAAATTATTAACAAAAGTTCCCATCTCAAAACGCTGCCGGCAGAGGTCACAGTTTGTTGGACAACCAAGGAGTACAGGTGAGAGAGACACAACTCCAATCCAGCAGAGGCAGTGTAACACTGTCAAAGTTTTGGGAGAGTTTTCTCAGACCCTCCTATCGCCCTGGCCCTGAGGCGCAGGGTAGTCTCATAAGGAGTGCAAAGTTTGGGAAGATACTGAGGGAGTACATTGTTGACCGTAACAACGTCCTCTGTCATTCCTCTGTGCCTTATAATTATTGGTTATCCAAACTGGACACGTGGCATGAACTGACTCTCTCTACTGCGCACATGTGCTGTACTCATGGTCACGGAGCGTTCGGCGCCTCACTCTCTGGTGGTCACTGGGCACATGGCACCTTGCTACCTGGCAGTGCCGCTTTTAGTGTTGGGAGCCAACAGGAACAATCCTTTGCGGCACCAGTGCTCTAAGGATGGAGCATGCTGCTCAGCCTCCTACGCGATGTTTGTCCCCGCTCAAAAAATCTGATGTTGTGCCCGCTTTCTCTTAGGATTGCCCCCCATGTCTCTAGGTCAGCGGGTCTGTCTGCTCCAGTCCACAGCAGCGCAGGCACTTCGGGTGCGTAGTGCGCTGCCCCCCTTGCTGCTCACACGCTAACAGTAGGGGACTCACTCCTGCTTTGCGTGTTGTTTCCATCAGCTTACATACAGATTCCCTGTCTAAACACGCCCCCTCTTCCAGTTACGGACCCAGAATGAATAAACACCTGCGTGCAAGAGGAACAGGGGGAGAGAAGAAAAGACTTCACCCAGGCAGTGGGAGTAAAAAATATATATAAATTTTTATTAAATATACATGTAGAATAGCACAGACATCAATATAAATAAAAAGGAACCCGGCCCCACACTAACCAATACCCTGGTATTATTTTGTGAATAAATCAGGTAAATAGTAAATGCAACATATAATGTGATGAAAAGAAAAAAGAATAATTATCCATATAAACTATATGTGTATAATAGATGTATGTGTCCTCATAAAAAAATATATAAAATCAATGCAAAAAATATATAGTGTAATGTAAACTGCCAACAAAACAGATATAGCTAGCACAGTGCACTAAATAATATGTGCCACACAAGAACTAATGATACAACCCAAAATAATTTGCAGCAAGAACTAATATTACCTGCCCAAAACTAAACACTTGCCACACCACTATAGTGAAATAGGCAGAATGTGCTTGTGTGAGCACCAACACCGTTACTGCCGAGACAACAAGGCACCCATAAAGATACTACCTGAAAATACCAGGGAGGAAACAGACGTGGGAGACCGGGCTCTAGGGGCGCGTTCTAGAGCCCGGTCTCCCACGTCTGTTTCCTCCCTGGTATTTTCAGGTAGTATCTTTATGGGTGCCTTGTTGTCTCGGCAGTAACGGTGTTGGTGCTCACACAAGCACATTCTGCCTATTTCACTATAGTGGTGTGGCAAGTGTTTAGTTTTGGGCAGGTATATTAGTTCTTGCTGCAAATTATTTTGGGTTGTATCATTAGTTCTTGTGTGGCACATATTATTTAGTGCACTGTGCTAGCTATATCTGTTTTGTTGGCAGTTTACATTACACTATATATTTTTTGCATTGATTTTATATATTTTTTTATGAGGACACATACATCTATTATACACATATAGTTTATATGGATAATTATTCTTTTTTCTTTTCATCACATTATATGTTGCATTTACTATTTACCTGATTTATTCACAAAATAATACCAGGGTATTGGTTCGTGTGGGGCCGGGTTCCTTTTTATTTATATTGATGTCTGTGCTATTCTACATGTATATTTAATAAAAATTTATATATATTTTTTACTCCACATGCCTGGGTGAAGTCTTTTCTTCTCTCCCCCTGTTCCTCTTGCACGCAGGTGTTTATTCATTCTAATCGGCTGGTTTTCCATCCACTTTTTTCTGATTTGAGAGTTTATTGATAAGGTGGAATTTATTATTATCATTATTTTATATTTATATTTTATTATAGATTTCCACACTGTATTATACTTCAATTCAGTTTGGTTTGTGTCAGTTACGGACCCAGCGCAGCACAGGTACCCGCAGCCCGGTCTTTCTGAGTCCATACATATCTGACCAATCAGTTCTTTGATGCAAGCATCAGAGAAGGCATGTTATAATTTTCAAGAGCAAATTATACATTACATCCAGAACAGTTTCACTTGGAAGGACTTTTTGGCTCACATCAATCCACAAGATGATACTAGTCTCATACTTCAAAATTTCGGTGGTAAATCATAGCCTCACAGATAGGTTGTGTATGTTCTGACTTCTGTAACATCATTTGGGTGATAATTATTAATACCTATTTTCTTCAAATCATAATATATTCATCATCTTCTTCAAGGCTTTGGAATATAATGTAAATGTGAAAGCAAGTTGGTGAAGTGTGTGGTAACTCATTGGTGAAAGTCATTGTAATCTTTACTATTTCTACATTTGGGGTGCAGCTAAACACTTCATTGTTCTTATTTATTTTCTTTGGCAAGAAAAAACAGCTCCATCAAAACCACATGCTTTTTCCTATAAATTCATCATGTTGGTAAAGTAAAGGTGAGATTAGGGATCTAGATAACATCTGGGGACTGTAGTCAACATGGCATTGTGACAAGACCCACTAGGGACTAGCAATCAATTTCACATAGTTTGTGCACAGCTGAATAGAGTTGCGAGTAGAGTTGAGCATTCCGATACCGCAAGTATCGGGTATCGGCCGATATTCGCTGTATCGGAATTCCGATACTTAGTTCCGATATTTTTCATATATCGTATACCGGAATCGGAAGTTCCCATAATTCTTTGAGAGGCAATGTGATTTTAGACAGCCAATGAGGAATCCTACGAAGTGTGGGCACATCCTGTAATGCTGCGGTCATGTTAACTAATGGCATGGCTGTGATTGGATGCTGAAATGATGTCAGAATGCACTATAAAAGGCGCCGCCGCCATTTTACCGTCACTGTGCTGTGAATTAAGTTAGGGACAGGACGCTGCTCTGCTGACTCTGAGGGACAGTTAGAGATAGCGTTTTTGTGAATTGTTCTGTAGGCAGGCTATTTGAGAAACCGCTCTGTAAATCATCCTTTTTCCTTGCAGTGTTGTTTTCACAGCTCTGTGCAAGGTGTGTGTGTGAGTGCAGGTGACGCTGCAGTTTGCTCTGCATCCAACTCTGTTTGTAGTCATCTGCACGTGTCACTCACTGACTCTTTTTTTTTTATTTTGTGGAATTGGTGCTGCTCCATTCAATTGAAATTAATAGTGATCTATTAGTGTGACGTGCTTCCATCCGTATCCAATACATTGGTTGCAAACACTATAGAAGTACACAAAGGGGCCTTTCACAGCTAGTGAACAGTTGTGTGCAGTGTTCACTGTAGTCTGAGGTTTTCATTTTTGGAGTGCAGATCACGCTCTAGTTAGTTCTTCAACCACTGCTGGTTGTAGTCTGCTGAGCGTGTGTCACTGCCTCATCCTTGACATTTTTCTCAAATTAGTGCTGCTCCATTCTATTTCAAATACCTCAAATCTATTATCATAGAATCATAGAATCATAGAATGGTAGAGTTGGAAGGGACCTCCTGGGCCTTCTGGTCCAACCCCCTGCTCAAAGCAGGATTCTCTAAATCATCCCAGACAGATGTCTATCCAGCCTCTGTTTGAAGACTTCCATTGAAGGAGAACTCACCACCTCTTGTGGCAGCCTGTTCCACTCATTGATCACCCTAACTGTCAAAAAGTTTTTTCTAATATCTAATCTGTGTCTCCTCCCATTCAGTTTCATCCCATTGCTTCTAGTCTTTCCTTGTGCAAATGAGAATAAAGATGATCCTTCTACAATGTGACAGCCCTTGAGATATTTGTAGACAGCTATTAAGTCTCCTCTCAGTCTTCTTTTTTGCAAGCTAAACATTCCCAAATCCTGCAACCGTTCCTCATAGGACATGGTTTGCAGACCGGTCACCATTCTGGTGGCTCTTCTCTGAACTTGCTCCAGTTTGTTGATGTCTTTTTTAAAATGTGGTGCCCAAAACTGGACACAGTATTCCAGATGAGGTCTGACCAAAGAGGAGTAGAGGGCAATAATGACCTCACGTGATCTAGACTGTATGCTTCTGTTGATACATCCTAGAATTGCATTTGCCTTTTTTGCTGCTGCATCACACTGTTGACTCATGTTAAGTCTGTGATCAATTAGTATACCCAAGTCTTTTTCACATGTGCTGTTACTTAGCCCTATTCCTCCCATTTTGTATATGCTTTTTTCATTTTTATTGCCCACATGTAGTACTTTGCATTTTTCCCTGTTAAAATCCATTCTGTTAGTTGCTGCCCACTGCTCCAGTTTATGTATATCTTTTTGAATCCTCTCTCTCTCTTCTCTAGTATTAGCTACCCTCCTAGCTTTGTGTCATCAGCAAATTTGATCAGTTTACCCTCAATTCCTTCATCTAAATCATTGATAAAGATGTTGAACAATACAGGGCCCAAAACAGAGCCTTGTGGTACCCCACTTGAGACATTCTTCCAACTGGATGTGCAGCCATTTACAACCACTCTTTGGGTCCGATCACTAAGCCAGTTATGAATCCACCTAACAGTTGCCTTGTCTATTCCATACTTAGTCATTTTTTCAATAAGGATTGTGTGAGATACTTTGTCAAATGCTTTGCTGAAGTCAAGATATACTATATCTACAGCATTTCCTTGATCCACCCAGTCAGTGATTCTGTCATAGAAGGAAATTAAGTTAGTCTGACATGACTTATTAGTTACAAACCCATGCTGACTCTGTTTAATCACTTCATTCTTATCCAGGTACTTGCATACATGTTCTTTAATAATTTGTTCAAAGATCTTTCCTGGTATAGAAGTCAGACTCACCGGCCTGTAGTTCCCTGGGTCCACCTTCTTCCCCTTTTTGAAGATAGGAACAACATTTGCTCTTCTCCAGTCTTCTGGGACTTCTCCTGTTCTCCAAGAATTTTCAAAGATTATGGACAGTGGTTCAAGAATTTCTTCTGCTATCTCCTTCAGTACCCTGGGGTGTAATTCATCTGGACCTGGAGACTTGAATTCATTTATGTTAGCTAAGTGTTTCCTCACTGTCTTTCTGTTTATAGATATCCTGGATTCTTCTATTCCTTTAATAGGACAGTGAAGATCAGTTGATGTTACATTTCCTTTCTGAGAGAAAACAGATGCAAATAGGAATTTAAAAGTTCAGCCTTCTCAACATCCTGACTTACCATTTCATCATTTTCATCCTGTAAAAATCCTATAGCATCTTTGACTTTTCTTTTACTTTTGACGTATCCCCAAAATCCTTTTTTGTTGCTTTTGACGTCACTTGCAAGCCTTAATTCATTGTCAGCTTTAGATAATCTGATTTGTGCCCTGCAGGTTCTGCAGACGGCATTATATTCTTCTTTAGATATGCCTCCCTCTTTCCATTTGATAAACATTTCTTTCTTCCTTTTTAGCATTGTGTTTAAGTTCTATGTTCATCCATCCTGGTTTCCTTAAATGCTTCCCATTCTTCCCTCTTTTTGGAATTGTTAACGATTGTGCTTTGAGAATCTCATTTTTCAAGATTTTCCATCCTTCCTGGACATTTTTGTCCTTAAGGATATCCAGCCATTGGATCCTTCCAATTCTCTTTCTGAGTTCCTTAAAATCTGCCTTTCTGAAATCTAACCTTGACGTCTGAGTCTTCACAGGTCTTCCTCCTTTGTTATCCAAAATTCTAAAATAGCATGGTCACTACCTCCTAGAGTCCCAGCCACTCTTACCTCCTCCACCATTTCCTCCCTGTTTATGAGGATTAGATCCAAGGTAGCAGATCCCCTTGTTTTCTCCATTACCTTTTGGAAGATAAAGTTGTCAGCAAGAGAGGATAAGAATTTCCTGGACCTGTTAGTTTTGCCTGAGAGAGATTCCCAACAAATGTCTGGATAGTTGAAATCTCCCATGACCACTATGTCATATTTTTTGGAGAACTTGGCCATTTGATGCATAAAGAGTTCATCCATATCTTCAGCTTGCACAGGCGGCCTGTAGTAAATGCCTACAATGGTGTCCTTTCCATTGTTCTGTCCTTGTATTCTTACCCAAACAGTTTCCACAGAACTCCCAGTCTCTGAAGCGTCAATCTCTGTGCAGATATACGCTTTTCTAACATACAATGCAACACCTCCTCCTCGTTTATCAAGTCTGTTTCTTGCAAATAAGTTGTATCCTTCTAGCCTTGTATTCCA
The DNA here is from genome assembly GCA_033576555.1 of Oophaga sylvatica. NCBI lineage: Eukaryota > Metazoa > Chordata > Amphibia > Anura > Dendrobatidae > Oophaga > Oophaga sylvatica. The sequence goes on along the minus strand of JARQOD010006781.1, from coordinate 11,248 downwards.
ATCATGTGTATCGTCCCACCAAGTCTCAGTGATTCCAATGACATCATATTTCTTCTCCTGCGTTAGTAGCTCCAGTTCTCCTTGTTTGTTGCCCATGCTTTGTGCATTCGTATAGAAACACTTTAGTTTGTGATTGGTTTCTCTTCCTTCAATATTTTTATTATGTAAATTCTTTTGTCTTTGTTCTTCCCCTTCTCTTCTAATAGCAGAAATCTCAATAGTATTTGTCAAGTGTATGGCTTTTGCTGGCGTTTTGCTTCCCTTCCCACATTGTTCTAGTTTAAAGCTCTCCTGATGAGTGTAGCAAGGCGACTTCCAAATACATGTTTTCCAGTCTTCGTAAGGTGCACCCCATCTCTAGCAAGTAGTCCATCGTATAGGTAATTCACTCCGTGATCCAGAAATCCAAATCCTTGCTGACGGCACCATCGACGTAGCCAGTTGTTCACCTGCAGAATCTTATTCCACCTCCTTGTTCCATGGCCATCCACTGGGAGGATGGAAGAGAAGACCACCTGCGCTCCCAGTTCTTTCACTTTCTTACCTAAGTTTTCAAAGTCACTGCAGATGGTTTCCAGGTCGTTTCTAGCGGTGTCATTTGTCCCCACATGTATTAGCAGGAATGGGTAGTCATCTTTAGGTCTGAAGAGTCCTGATATCCTGTCAGACACATCTTTAATTTTTGCACCTGGAAGACAGCACATTTCTCTTGAGGTTATATCCGGTCTGCAGATAGCGGCCTCTGTTCCTCTCAACAGGGAATCGCCCATGACAACAACTCTCCGTTTCTTCTTCACAACAGTTTTCTTTCTCCATTCAGGAGGACTCTGAGGGCGTACAAGGTTGTTTGTGGGCAAAGTCTTATCCTGATGTATTTCTTCATCGTTCTCTGTGTAAGAGCCTGGTATTGGTTCCTGAGCAGAATTGGTGCTGACTGCCTCACGATCCTCCTGCTTCTCTGGGTCACATGCTTCCATTCCTCTGTTTCTTCAGTTGCACTTCGAATTTCTTCTCTTTCTGTACCATGAAGAGATAATTCTGCTCTGTCTAAGAACTCTTCACCTTCCTTAATGGTCTTCAATGTAGATAACCTCTCTTCCAGATTTTGCAACTTTTCCTCCAACAGGGACACAAGCTTGCATTTCTGGCATGTGAAGTTTGGCTTTTCCACTGGTAAGTCTATGAACATGTAGCAGGAAATGCAGCTCACCACATGGCTCCTAGCCTCTTCCATGTTCTTATTGTTCAAGAGATAATCAAGCGGTGAAATATTAGCCAAAACTCGGCGCGCGGTTTACTGATGTCCTCCTTTCAGCTGCAACAGCCAAAATCCAGTGTTCCTTGAGCTCGCGGAGACTCTTCACTTATCCCAGAAGGCACTGGGAATATGCAAATTATCTCCTCGGGACTCCTCCCTGGTTTACTGATGTCCTCCTTTCAGCTGCAACAGCCAAAATCCAGTGTTCCTTGAGCTCGCGGAGACTCTTCACTTATCCCAGAAGGCACTGGGAATATGCAAATTATCTCCTCGGAACTCCTCCCTGGTTTACTGATGTCCTCCTTTCAGCTGCAACAGCCAAAATCCAGTGTTCCTTGAGCTCGCGGAGACTCTTCACTTATCCCAGAAGGCACTGGGAATATGCAAATTATCTCCTCGGGACTCCTCCCCTGACTCCCTTATATAAGACCAGTCAGTAACACCTGATTCCCAGTCCTCACAATCTTCACTATTAGTGTGACGCGCTTCCATCCATATACAATACATTGGTTGCAAACAGTCTAGAAGTACACAAAGGGGCCTTTCACAGCTAGTGAACAGTTGTGTGCAGTGTTCACTGTAGTTTTTCATTTTTGGAGTGCAGATCACGCTCCAGTTAGTTCTTCAAACAATGCTGGTTGTAGTCTGTTGAGCGTGTGCCACTGCCTCATCCTTGACATTTTTCTCTAATTGGTGCTGCTACATTCTATTTCAAATAACTCAAATCTATTAGTGTGACGCGCTTCCATCCGTATACAATACATTGGTTGCAAACAGTCTAGAAGTACACAAAGGGGCCTTTCACAGCTAGTGAACAGTTGTGTGCAGTGTTCATTGTAGTCTGAGGTTTTCATTTTTGAAGTGCAGATCACGCTCCAGTTAGTTCTTCAACCACTGCTGGTTGTAGTCTGCTGAGCGTGTGCCACTGCCTCATCCTTGACATTTTTCTCAAATTGGTGCTGCTCCATTGTATTTCAAATAACTCAAATCAATTAGTGTGACGCGCTTCCATCCGTATACAATACATTGGTTGCAAACAGTCTAGAAGTACACAAAGGGGCCTGTTATGTTTCGGTAGCTGAGGAGTGCAGGTAAAAAAGGCAATACACCAGAGCAGTTGGAATCTATGAGATTGCAGTACCCTGACTAACCACCACAACTAGAGGCAGCCGTGGAGCGTTCCTACGTTGGTCCTAGACGCCTCGTCACAGCCTGAGAAACTAACTACACCTAAAGATAGAAATAGGAAAGCTATCTGCCCCGGAGCAGAACCCCAAAGATAATAGAAAGCCCCAAACATGTAATGGCGGTTAGACAAGAGGAAATACTGACACAGAAAGAAAATAGTATGAGCAAACGCTGGGGCCCAAACTATCTAAATAGAAAAGGATAGGAAGGGTACTTACTGCAATCCCAGAAAACCCTGAAAAGCACCAACTCTACTAATTTCAAAATCACCTGAGATCACACGACCTCTACCACCTAAATTAGTTCTCTGGTGTAAGAAAATCAAAACAGCAGCCACTGAAAAAAATGGAAAAAGCAAAAGTACAAAACTCAGTGGCTGAACTAAACAGAGAGGGCAAAAGCCCCGGAGGGGACCCTGAAGGCCCCCACAGAAGTGCAGGACAAAATGCAAAAATACAGCAAAAACACAAAAGAAGAAATTGTCTTATCTGTTAGCAGGAGATGCAGACACGACACAGCAGGCTACAAGGGAAACTGGAAAGAAGGATTCAGACCAGAACAATTGATCACCGGCAACCCTGATGGGAAAATGACTCCCTTATATAAGACCAGTCAGTAACACCTGATTCCCAGTCCTCACAATCTTCACTAGCACCGCTTGTAACCACCAGAGGGAGCCTCTGCTCAGAACTCATCTCAAACCCATTCACAACAGGGGCCTTTCACAGCTAGTGAACACTTGTGTGCAGTGTTCACTGTAGTCTGAGGTTTTCATTTTTGGAGTGCAGATCACGCTCCAGTTAGTTCTTCAAACAATGCTGGTTGTAGTCTGTTGAGCGTGTGCCACTGCCTCATCCTAGACATTTTTCTCTAATTGGTGCTGCTCCATTCTATTTCAAATAACTCAAATCTATTAGTGTGACGCGCTTCCATCCGTATACAATACATTGGTTGCAAACAGTCTAGAAGTACACAAAGGGGCCTTTCACAGCTAGTGAACAGTTGTGTGCAGTGTTCACTGTAGTCTGAGGTTTTCATTTTTGGAGTGCATATCAAGCTCCAGTTAGTTCTTCAAACAATGCTGGTTGTAGTCTGTTGAGCGTGTGCCACTGCCTCATCCTTGACATTTTTCTCTAATTGGTGCTGCTACATTCTATTTCAAATAACTCAAATCTATTAGTGTGACGCGCTTCCATCCGTATACAATACATTGGTTGCAAACAGTCTAGAAGTACACAAAGGGGCCTTTCACAGCTAGTGAACAGTTGTGAGCAGTGTTCACTGTAGTCTGAGGTTTTCATTTTTGGAGTGCAGATCACGCTCCAGTTAGTTCTTCAACCACTGCTGGTTGTAGTCTGCTGAGCGTGTGCCACTGCCTCATCCTTGACATTTTTCTCAAATTGGTGCTGCTCCATTCTATTTCAAATAACTCAAATCTATTAGTGTGACGCGCTTCCATCCATATACAATACATTGGTTGCAAACAGTCTAGAAGTACACAAAGGGGCCTTTCACAGCTAGTGAACAGTTGTGTGCAGTGTTCACTGTAGTCTGAGGTTTTCATTTTTGGAGTGCAGATCACGCTCCAGTTAGTTCTTCAAACAATGCTGGTTGTAGTCTGTTGAGCGTGTGCCACTGCCTCATCCTTGACATTTTTCTCTAATTGGTGCTGCTACATTCTATTTCAAATAACTCAAATCTATTAGTGTGACGCGCTTCCATCCATATACAATACATTGGTTGCAAACAGTCTAGAAGTACACAAAGGGGCCTTTCACAGCTAGTGAACAGTTGTGTGCAGTGTTCACTGTAGTCTGAGGTTTTCATTTTTGGAGTGCAGATCACGCTCCAGTTAGTTCTTCAACCACTGCGGGTTGTAGTCTGCTGAGCGTGTGTCACTGCCTCATCCTTGACATTTTTCTCAAATTGGTGCTGCTCCATTCTATTTCAAATAACTCAAATCTATTAGTGTGACGCGCTTCCATCCGTATACAATACATTGGTTGCAAACAGTCTAGAAGTACACAAAGGGGCCTTTCACAGCTAGTGAACAGTTGTGTGCAGTGTTCACTGTAGTCTGAGGTTTTCATTTTTTGGAGTGCAGATCACGCTCCAGTTAGTTCTTCAAACAATGCTGGTTGTAGTCTGTTGAGCGTGTGCCACTGCCTCATCCTTGACATTTTTCTCTAATTGGTGCTGCTCCATTCTATTTCAAATAACTCAAATCTATTAGTGTGACGCGCTTCCATCCGTATACAATACATTGGTTGCAAACAGTCTAGAAGTACACAAAGGGGCCTTTCACAGCTAGTGAACACTTGTGTGCAGTGTTCACTGTAGTCTGAGGTTTTAATTTTTGGAGTGCAGATCACGCTCCAGTTAGTTCTTCAAACAATGCTGGTTGTAGTCTGTTGAGCGTGTGCCACTGCCTCATCCTTGACATTTTTCTCTAATTGGTGCTGCTCCATTCTATTTCAAATAACTCAAATCTATTAGTGTGACACGCTTCCATCCGTATACAATACATTGGTTGCAAACAGTCTAGAAGTACACAAAGGGGCCTTTCACAGCTAGTGAACAGTTGTGTGCAGTGTTCACTGTAGTCTGAGGTTTTCATTTTTGGAGTGCAGATCACGCTCCAGTTAGTTCTTCAAACAATGCTGGTTGTAGTCTGTTGAGCGTGTGCCACTGCCTCATCCTTGACATTTTTCTCTAATTTTTTCTGCTACATTCTATTTCAAATAACTCAAATCTATTAGTGTGACGCGCTTCCATCCGTATACAATACATTGGTTGCAAACAATCTAGAAGTACACAAAGGGGCCTTTCACAGCTAGTGAACACTTGTGTGCAGTGTTCACTGTAGTCTGAGGTTTTCATTTTTGGAGTGCAGATCACGCTCCAGTTAGTTCTTCAACCACTGCTGGTTGTAGTCTGCTGAGCGTGTGCCACTGCCTCATCCTTGACATTTTTCTCAAATTGGTGCTGCTCCATTCTATTTCAAATAACTCAAATCTATTAGTGTGACGCGCTTCCATCCGTATACAATACATTGGTTGCAAACAGTCTAGAAGTACACAAAGGGGCCTTTCACAGCTAGTGAACAGTTGTGTGCAGTGTTCACTGTAGTCTGAGGTTTTCATTTTTGGAGTGCAGATCACGCTCCAGTTAGTTCTTCAAACAATGCTGGTTGTAGTCTGTTGAGCGTGTGCCACTGCCTCATCCTTGACATTTTTCTCTAATTGGTGCTGCTACATTCTATTTCAAATAACTCAAATCTATTAGTGTGACGCGCTTCCATCCGTATACAATACATTGGTTGCAAACAGTCTAGAAGTACACAAAGGGGCCTTTCACAGCTAGTGAACAGTTGTGTGCAGTGTTCACTGTAGTCTGAGGTTTTCATTTTTGGAGTGCAGATCACGCTCCAGTTAGTTCTTCAACCACTGCTGGTTGTAGTCTGCTGAGCGTGTGTCACTGCCTCATCCTTGACATTTTTCTCAAATTGGTGCTGCTCCATTCTATTTCAAATAACTCAAATCTATTAGTGTGACTCGCTTCCATCCGTATACAATACATTGGTTGCAAACAGTCTAGAAGTACACAAAGGGGCCTTTCACAGCTAGTGAACAGTTGTGTGCAGTGTTCACTGTAGTCTGAGGTTTTCATTTTTGGAGTGCAGATCACGCTCCAGTTAGTTCTTCAAACAATGTTGGTTGTAGTCTGTTGAGCGTGTGCCACTGCCTCATCCTTGACATTTTTCTCTAATTGGTGCTGCTCCATTCTATTTCAAATAACTCAAATCTATTAGTGTGACGCGCTTCCATCCGTATACAATACATTGGTTGCAAACAGTCTAGAAGTACACAAAGGGGCCTTTCACAGCTAGTGAACACTTGTGTGCAGTGTTCACTGTAGTCTGAGGTTTTCATTTTTGGAGTGCAGATCACGCTCCAGTTAGTTCTTCAAACAATGCTGGTTGTAGTCTGTTGAGCGTGTGCCACTGCCTCATCCTTGACATTTTTCTCTTAATTGGTGCTGCTCCATTCTATTTCAAATAACTCAAATCTATTAGTGTGACACGCTTCCATCCGTATACAATACATTGGTTGCAAACAGTCTAGAAGTACACAAAGGGGCCTTTCACAGCTAGTGAACAGTTGTGTGCAGTGTTCACTGTAGTCTGAGTATTTCATTTTTGGAGTGCAGATCACGCTCCAGTTAGTTCTTCAAACAATGCTGGTTGTAGTCTGTTGAGCGTGTGCCACTGCCTCATCCTTGACATTTTTCTCTAATTTTTTCTGCTACATTCTATTTCAAATAACTCAAATCTATTAGTGTGACGCGCTTCCATCCGTATACAATACATTGGTTGCAAACAATCTAGAAGTACACAAAGGGGCCTTTCACAGCTAGTGAACACTTGTGTGCAGTGTTCACTGTAGTCTGAGGTTTTCATTTTTGGAGTGCAGATCACGCTCCAGTTAGTTCTTCAACCACTGCTGGTTGTAGTCTGCTGAGCGTGTGCCACTGCCTCATCCTTGACATTTTTCTCAAATTGGTGCTGCTCCATTCTATTTCAAATAACTCAATCTAATAGTGTGACGCGCTTCCATCCGTATACAATACATTGGTTGCAAACAGTCTAGAAGTACACAAAGGGGCCTTTCACAGCTAGTGAACAGTTGTGTGCAGTGTTCACTGTAGTCTGAGGTTTTCAATTTTGGAGTGCAGATCACGCTCCAGTTAGTTCTTCAAACAATGCTGGTTGTAGTCTGCTGAGCGTGTGTCACTGCCTCATCCTTGACATTTTTCTCAAATTGGTGCTGCTCCATTCTATTTCAAATAACTCAAATCTATTAGTGTGACGCGCTTCCATCCGTATACAATACATTGGTTGCAAACAGCCTTTTTGTTAAGGTACAGTATTATATCGACATTGTACAGGTGTCGCTATTCAGTCTGATAACTAGATATCATTCACCTTTTCTATCAGTTGTCGTTGTTTCAGCACCACTTGCAGGTATATATTTTGCTATTGTGACTATGCACTATTCACTTTAACAAGGTAATGCATGATTTTTGTTACCGATTCTCATGTTTACATGATGGACCTTTATGATATGGGTTGTTAAATTTTTAATTAAATATGTATTTTTTCAAATGACACAAATATAAGTAATGTTGAAGAGGACTAGTCCTACATCCATTGTTTGCACAATATTACAGGTGTACATCACGTCCCTTAATCAACAATGGATTATTATATTTACTTGTATGCTTTTATTTAAAAGCCAAGAAGACTGAAGGCTAACCTTCGCACTGCAGCTGTTGTCAAAGTTCAACCCACATTATGCACTTCCAACATTGCAGCATTTGAGGCATGATGTGAGTTGGATTTGTCTAAGTTATGGAGTGACAAGGTTCACCATCAGTACCCTATAGCATAAGTAAGCTTTTGTGTTAGCATTTGTGTTTGACATGTGGATATCTGCAGTAATATGTCACAATTATTTAGTTACAGATTTGTGACAAAGACTAATAATTTTATGGTTTTAAAGGTGACATTTCACTTGTTTACAGCTTAGAAATAAGGGTGTAGCCTCTTATCTATGTGTAGCAGTAGCCACTTTAACATGTCATGTTTTTTTCAACATGTGTAGCTAGCTAGCAGTAATTTTTGCCGGACACACAGCAGGGGAACAGCAGGCGTTACTGAACCCCACAAACACATCAGCGATTGTTTTGATCTGTGCATCCAACACTTCTGAGCAGCAACTGGTGGTGTTGAAGCCCAGGGTCAAGGAGGGTGTAGGCAGAGGCCTAGTATGAGATGTTAGAAGTTTAATTTGGAGTTAGCAGCATTAGTTTTTGCCAGACACACAGCAGGGGAACAGCAGGCGTTACTGAACCCCACTAACACTATAGCTTGTGTATTGGTCTGTGGACACGACACTTCTGAGCAGCAACTGGCAGTGTTGTAGTTCAGGGAGTAGAGTTCAGGTGGTAGAAAGATGAACATAACAGGAGACATGGATAACGTTGCCAACCAGTTATTTAATCTGAAACCGGACAGGCAAATTCATGCGAGATCCATGCCTTGTTCATTTTCTGAAAAGTAAGCCTGTCTACATTATCGGAGGATAGTCGCATGCGACGGTCTGTTAGTACACCGCCTGCAGCACTAAAGAAGCGCTCCGATAATACACTGGCAGCAGGGCAAGCCAGCACCTAAGCTAAGCTCTGGCCATGTATCCAGCTTAGAGACCCAAAACTTGAATGGGGAAGAGCCATCTGGGAGTACACTGAGAGGGCAAGACATGTAGTCTGTCACCATCTTACGGAAATGTTGCCTCCTGCTGACTGGAGCCGTCTCGGATGGTTAGACATTGGTGGAGCTGCCACAAAACTTCGCCACATTTGGAACATACTGGTCTTGCTGTTGTGAATGTGCTAGAAATGAATTATGAGCAGAATCTCCCTCTGGTGGTTACAAACAGTACTGAACTATCCAATGAAGATTGTGAAGATTGGAGATCAGGTGTTACTGACTGGTCTTATATAAGGGAGGTTCCCTCCCATCAGGGTTGCCGGTGATCAATTGTTCTGGTCTCATCTTTGATTCCTGTACACTTTGTAGCTTGCTGTTTCGTGCCTGCATCTTTTGCTAACAGATAAGACATTTTCTTCTTTTATTTTTTTGTGCTTGTTTTTTGCATTTTGTCCTGCACTTCTGTGGGGGTCTGCCGGGTCCCCTTGGGGAGCTTGTGCTCCTCTTAGTTTAGTTCAGTCACTGTTGTTTGTTCATTTGCCTTTTCAAGTTTTTTCAGTGGCTGCTGTTTAGTTTTTGTTACACCAGAGAATTAATTTAGGTGGTAGAGGTCGTGTGATCTCAGGTGTTTTTGTAATTAGTAGAGTTGGTACTTTTCAGGGTTTTTTGGGATTGCAGTAAGTGCCCTTCCTATCCTTTTCTATTTAGGAAGTTTGGGCCCCAACGTTTGCTCATACTATTTTCTGTCTGTGTCAGTATTTCTTCTTGTCTAACCGCCATTACATGTTTGGGGGGCTTTCTATGTTCTTTGGGGATCTGCTCCGGGGCAGATAGCTTTCCTCTTTCTATCTTTAGGTGTAGTTAGCTACTCAGGCTGTGACGAGGCGTCTAGGACCAACGTAGGTACGCTCCACGGCTGCCTTTAGTTGTGGTGGTTAGTCAGGGTACTGCAATCCATAGATTCCAACCTCTCTGGTGTATTGCCTTTTTTGCCTGCTCTCCTCAGCTACCAAATCATAACATCTTGCCCTGTGCAGAGGCGCTGCTTGTGCTCCCTCTTGTTGCAGAGCTGTCTCCACTGCCTCGACGCACACAGCTGCTTTGTAAAGCAGTAGCAGCAGCAGTGCTCTCGGCTGGAATGGAGAAACAATATGGATTGCACCAGTGTGTCTTGGTACTCCCGCATTTTATGCTCCCGGTTCAACGGTGTGATGAGGCTTTGTAAGTTGTCACGGTTGCGAGGGTCTAGGAGGGTGGACACCCAATAATCAGACGTGGTGAGAATGTGGGCGATGCGGCGGTCGTTTCTCAGGCACTGCAGCATGAAATCAACCATGTGCTGCAGACTCCCAACTGGCCAAGAAACGCTGTCCCCTGCAAGAGGCGTCATCTCTGCCTGCTCTGCATCACCCACCCTCGCTATACATACTGACTAGAGCGTTGTGTACCTCCCTCTGGAGCGATGTCTTCCTCCTCCATTGACTCCTCCTCATCCTCCTCACAAAGTGAGCCCTGCCCAGCCCTTTGTGAGGAACCACGTTGCGCTGACTGTCCAGAAGGTGATGGAATTTGTGACTCCTCATCCTCCACCTCTTCCAAAACCTCATCCCTTAGGCTGTGGTTCCACGGTCCGGAACCACAGCGCTTTGGACGGAGCGGAAATTCCGCTCCGTCTAAGCCCGCCCCCTTTATGACGCGCGATCTTTCCGGAGGTGTTCAGGACACCTCCGGAACACCTCCGGAAAGAGCGCAGGGCTACATAGCCCTGTGTTAATTCTGTTGCGGCGACGCACCGTCGCCGCAATACGCGAGGACATGCTGCGGTCTAAAAAGACGCGCGCATGTCCGTTTACGCAGGTTTGCCACTGCGTATTGTTACGCATAGTGGAGACGGGATTTCTTGAAATCCCTCCACTATGCTGTAACATCTGGACGCTGCGTGTTTGGCGCTGCGCCAGCGCACAGCGCCAAACACGCAGCGTATCCTGACCGTGGAAACTCACCTTAGTGCTTGCAGTGTTTTTTGAAGCAGGCAGATAAGGGGGACAGTCAGGCTGACTAGTGCATCATCTGCACTCGCCATCCGCGTTGACTCATCAAACGCACGCAAAACGTGGCAGATGTCCTTCATAGAGTCCTTTGTCAGTCCTTACACTGGCTGCCCATTCATTATAGTATCCAATTCAAAGTACTGGTTGTCACCCACAAAGCTCTCCACAGTGCAGCACCCCCTACATCTCCTCCCTCATTTCTATCTATCGGCCTAACCGACTGCTGCGCTCTGCAAACGACCTTCGACTAACCTCTGCACTAATCCGTACCTCCCACTCCCGACTCCAAGACTTCTCCCGTGCTGCGCCAATCCTCTGGAATGCTCTACCCAAGAAATTAGGACTATCCGCAATTAGCATGGTTTCAGGCGCTCCCTCAAAACACATTTGTTCAGAGCGGCTATCACATTCACTAATCAAAGTCATTCTATGTGTAAGTCTGCGTGTGTAGCCCATTCACTATCTCCATCCATCCATCAC